>RJWT010011768.1:0-23043 GCA_004365215.1 Cuniculus paca
CAGAAAAATAGAATCAAGATGCTAACAGACAAGACCATAATGCAGCAAAATGGGGATTCCCACCTTGCTTGGATTCCCATAGGGAAGCAGGGCATTGTGGCATCTTTAGTCTAATGCTCTGTGACTAGAAACCCTATGTAGAGTTGATGAATTGCACATGTTCAAAAGGATGTGACTGTAAGTTAGACTTACAGCTATGTTGTGATGCAGCCATTTGACTCCTACGTATAACCCCAAAGTAATGAAAATGTATGTCTACCAAATGTTTATAATGGTCCCAAACTGGAAAAAAAACCACAAATGTTTATCATTGATGAGTGGATTAAAGTATTACATGGTTAAATAAAATAAGATATTACTCAGTAATTTAAAAAGAATGAAATACATATAGGATGTATAATTCCTCTGGGAAAATGCCTAGAAATTGGAATCTGATTAATAGTAATAGAATTAAGTCCAATGATTGCCTCAAGACAAATGGAAGGATCAAGGGTTGAGTTAAGGAGTTATTATCAAAGGACCCTAATCTTTGGGAAGTTACTCTCCTGATTGTGGTGGTAGCAACTGTGGTAATGCTTTTCTAAATATATATCAAGTTGAATGTTTTAAATGTGTATAGTACATAGTATGGCAACTAAATTAGAAAAAAAAGTTACAATTAAGAGGTAGAATCTCTCTTAGTCTTGGTCCCAGGCTAGAGTAGTGGAGCCCTTCCACCAAGAGCTGATTCATATTGTATATAAGTCTTGTCCCAGTAATGGCTCATAATTACCCATCCCAAATTTTAGCCATTTAAACATTTAGCATTTATTGTCATATTTATTGGTCTGTGAGATGGATGCAACTTGGCTACACTAGGCTCCAGGATCCAGGCAAAAGGTCAGGTTTTCATCTGTCCCATGAATCTATTATTATTAGAACAACTACCTAGGCAATGATATCTGCCCTGGGTATGCCCGTCTGGGGACAGGTGGATGGGCAAAAACTACCTGTGACTTATTCTTTTCGTGGTGAATCACAGAAGTGAAGTCAAAACCAAACTGCATAACGTGAGTGTATCGCTTCTGCAGATGTGATGCCTGCCAATATTTGACTGGCCAAAGTAAGTCATGATTAAACCCAGCTTTAGTGGAATGGAGAATAAACTCAATCATTGTGGGTGGGAAATGAAAGTGAATATTTGTTGAACAATAATTTAAATGACCACAGACTCATGCCACAATCCAACAAGCCAATCTTTACGTGTTAGAACACTATGGTCTTTGGGGGTTGCTTGTTGTAACACAGGTATTCTTGCCTACCCTAAAGATGACAACAAATATGTGTTACAAATAAGAAAAACTTCAGTTTTTTTCAGAAGATAAAATTTATTTATATAACCTTGTTTAAATTTTACTGTCTTGAGGTAAAACCATCTTTGCTAATATATTATGAGAAATTAGAACTGCTAAGAGCAGCATACCAATAAAAAAATGAGAGCTATCATTCATCGAATACTTACAATGTGCTGATCATATCATGTTAGTTACTTCGTTCAAGCCTCCTCATCTGTGTGGTAAAGTTAAAATTATACACTATTCTTTTGTTGAAGGGACTGAAATTGAATGTTTCAAGAAAAAGTTAGGATTGAAAAAAACCACATCTGTTAAAATCAGAACCTAGGCTCTTTCAAATTTATGATGTTTTTCTCATGAGATAATCAACAAAATATTGCACCAAAGGTATTTGTGACATTTCTCTGTCTTCAGACAAAACTGCAACTAATTTCTCTGTTTAGATACTAACATGTATTTGTAGATTGTCCACAATCTCCCACAATTTCCTTGCATTGCTCTTGTCGTTATTTAACTACACTAAGTACCAAAAATTCTTCTTCAGTCTAGACAGTGTTCCCCACACTAAGAAAGCAGTGGATGCACTATCCAAAAGTTTAGCTTGGAATCTTTGATCTGTCATTTAGTAGGTATGAGACCTTTGATAAACCACGTCAGCATTCAATGTCTCAGCTTCTTTCTTTAGACAATGAAGAAACCTTGTATCTTCTGCCTGCCTAATTTAGTAGTTAAATATGATAAACCAAAAACAGTTTATAAACCACAAAGTGCTTTGAAATATTATGCAGAATTAATGATATCATTGTAATAACATTACTGACAATAAGTTAGAAGAATTAACCACTATTTGTAGAATTTCAGTTATTATGACAGATGGCGGTGGGGAAATTCATGGCCAAAGGAAACTATTCTTGTTGAGTAGCTCTTAATTTAAGCTATGCTGACAAAACCTGTCTATGTCTTCACATAACCACTGCCACATCTGGTAGACCCCAGCTCTTTAACTGCTGAGCGCTTCCCCACCAATCTGCAGTCAACTCCATGATCATCAAAAAAACCTCCCAGCATTGGCTGTAATTCCTTCCCTTCCACCCAGAAGTCTTTATTAACTCCTCAGCCTCTGCAGGGCCTTGGAGGCCAGGTAGGTGATTAATGGCCCTTGAATTATGATCTAACCAGAAAGGTACTTGGTCGAAATTTACACTCAGAGAGGTAAGCTAGCATTCTTTCAACCAAGGTATCCGACATTCATTGCACAATTTAATTGTAAAGAGTAGTAGTTAATGAGAGCACAGGGGAAGAGGGTAAAGCAAGATCTGAAAGCCTGGGCTGAAGGCCAGTGCTCTTAGTAGCGAAGTCACATCTGGGAGATATGAATCACATAGTGGACAAATTGTAACACTGGAATAAGGTTTTCATCATTATTATATTTTATAAAGGAAGAAACTAGGGACACAAAACTAGTAACAGGATGATGCTGTGGAGCAGGTGGAGGAGGAGGATGAAATAAAAACTTCCCTTTGTTTAGGAGCTTATCTGAATCAAGTTCTACATAAGAAATTATAGGAGCACCAAAGCACCTGAAACATTACACTGTAAAGTTAGATATTATCAACTGTGTTCTACAAATGAGAAAAATCAGAGCTTTGGAAGATCAAGTGACTAGTTCAAGATCACCTTGCATATCTCAAATCTAGGCCTTTTAAACCAAATCTATCTGAGTTTCAAACTGTGTGCTCCTTCTACTTTGTCATTTGATATTGCCTCCACCATTACTCTTTTCAACTGTCACTACTGTAGAACTTACTGTAGGCTGGACACTCACCGAATATACATCTTCTCATCATTGTCCACATTTACTGATGAGGAAGCTGGGATTTGGTGCAGATAGCATATTTAAGGCCCTGTGGCTAGCAGCAGACAAAACTGGGATTCAAACCTAGATCTTTCTGATTCCACAGATATTTGTCTTAGCTGCTACCATACATGGCTACAGCTCCTAATATTAAACGACACTGTTATCTTAATGTCCAACTATGATTGCAACCTTGTCTTTTAAGATATACAAGGCTATGGATAGCATAGAGATCTGACTTAGTCAGAAAAGTTAGTCAGTTTTAAGATAGCAAGATGAGATTAAATTGGGTGAAGTGAAGAATATAAAAATAGTATTCATGTCTCTGTTACCACATCATCAATGTACCCAATCTGTTCATATGAAGAGAACTTTATTTTGGTTACTGGTATGACATTTATTAACCCTAGGAATCAGGAGGGATAGCAAATTCAAAATTTAGGAGTCCCTCCATCCTGAAAAAATCCTGAGTTTGACGAAACCACATTGTCCAAGCTGATGGGACTATCTGGTGAACCAGGTTTATAAGACTCATCAAAACTTCTACGCCCTGCTAAGTTTTCTTGAGTAAACAAATTGTAAAGATAAAGTAGTATTTTTACTTGCATATAAAAGCAAGCAAATGAGTGTCTTTTGCATGATTGCTGTAAGGGGCACTAATCAGTCATTCTCATTTGCTATTTCACATTTCAATAAAGTTTTATTTATTTTCATTTGCAGAGAATTTGCTGTTATGAAAGGAAGATTGCTCTGACTGGTGCCAGGTGACTCGGAGGATCTTTTGCTCACAGCACTGGACACTGCTCACCAGAGCTTGAGTATATTTTTTTGCCTTCCCTTTCCCAGTTACTTCTGCCTGGATCCTAGTATATCTGCAGTTTTCTTTCTATCTAGCTGCAAAATTTCTTCTTTCCTAAATAGAAAACAGACTCTGTTCATCTATTCAGTAATTATTTGTTCAGTATGTATAATGAGTCAGCAACTCTTCTAAATGTCGGAGGCTCAGGAGTAACAGAGAGGACAAGGGTCCTTGTATGCATGGAGTGACTGATACTTATAAACAGAGTGTGCTTGTTCAGGTTAGGTGTTTGGTTTGAGGGGTGCTAAGCAACTTTGAAATGTCCCACAACATGGAGAAAAACATCTCTGAAGGTTCTTACGTGGAACAGATGTTGAATCACTCACGAAAGAGACAGGATGTGGATTGGATGATGTGTGTAAAGGAAGAGTGACAAGCAATGTATCTAGAGAAGGAAACCAGATTCAGAGATCATGGGGGAACTTACAGGCTGTATCTGGTATATGAGAGAGAGCGTGCTACAATGGGATGACAAACAACAACAAAAAATAAAAATTGCAAAATTGTGGAGTAACTCTTGGGCAGGGAAAAATAAATTCTTTTGAAAGGTGTTTGGATCCAAACTGAATACCTAAATCCGTATTACTTTTATGTATACACTGTACATACTGTTCATTCCCTAGCATCTGTAATTCATAGCGAGAATGGTGGCAGTTGGTGCAACTTAGGATTTTTGATTTTATCTTGACTCAGCCAGTACTCATTAGAGCACTAAGAAAAGTATTTCACAGAAGACACAGAGGAGAATGCAGAACACTTTTGATGTTTATTCAAACCCAAGGGCAATTCCATGGTGAGCTAAGCCATATAGGTGACTGTTATTACCCATACTGATATATGACCACTGTGATGAGAAAACACAAGTCCGAGGATACACTCAAGGAAAGATGCATCAGAGATGAAGAATTTTTATACCTAAGGCTAAAAGCTTAGTTGATCTACTTTGTTCTTATATGGCATTTCCTTGGCTTTACCTAGTTTCTACTTTGGTGGGGGTTACACAATTTTTTAATGGGAAATCATACAAAAAGTTGAAGGGAGAAGAAATAGGGTGGAGCAAAGAAGGCAAAACAAAGATAGAGAAACAGACACCAACAAAGAGGAGAGAGAGAGGAAAACCAGAGAGAAGATAAGGGAGAGGTGGAAAGTGTATATGAGAGAGAGAGAGAGAGAGAGAGGGAGAGGGAGAGAGAGAGAGAGAGAGAGAGAGAGAGAGAGAGAGAGAGAGAGAATGAATATGAATTTGCTCAGAATCACAAAGAAAGATACTTACCCTGAGCCTTGAAGGATGAAATTACTAATACAGAACCCCTTGTAAGCAGTTCATGATCCATTTTAATACTTAGTCTAACTTTCCTTTTTGGTATACTTGTTCCTTTATTCTTTAGGTCCAATCAAAACAAAAGTCTCAAGAAGTAGAGACAAAAAAACATACTGATTCAAGTTAAAGTTTAGACAAAGTATTATAAAAATTAAAGATAGAGTTATATTTCCATCAAAGCTTATAGCACAACCCTTTACAAAAAGTTTTCCAATTTTAGTATCAACAATGGTGAAACCAAGGATGATCTTTTTAGAAATAGTATTGTAATTTAAATGCATCGCTAACTGCTAAAATGGAATAACAAATACTTGCAAGAAGCCTTAGGATCCCAGATTTACAGAATCCTGGGGGTAACATTAAGGTACAATTTCAGAGTCCTGTCTCCATTTTATGGATAAGTATATTTGTGACACAGAATAACTAAACTAGAACTCAGCTGCTTTAGATTCTTTGGACAGTGCTATTTCATTACCCCGCCTTCAAAGATGGGGTAGGACAGAAAGCATGAGTCATAGTATTTGGAGTTTTTCCAAATGGTTAGGAGCTGGCTCAAGCTATTTCAGTGTGAAGCTGCTTACCTGGTGATAAATGTTGTCACTAGTGTTCATAGCACTTACTATCTGGTACTTATGAAGAAGGACAGTGATTTATGGCTATGCTGTGTTTCCGAGTTGGGCAAAGGAAAATCAATGAGTAGCGTAAAGCCTGAAATTAGCCTTTTTAACATTTTTTTGGCTATGGCCAATCACAACTATTTCTATATTCTACAACCACCATGACATAACCATTTTTTCCTCTGGATTACTTCTACTGTCTATTTCTCTGTCTGTCTGTATCTGCCTTTCTCCATATCTCTCTCTGTGTCTCTGTCTCTGTCTCTCTCTCTCTCACCTTCCTGAAGATTCAGCTTGAGTTAATCAGCCTGGCTAGATTCATGTTAGAGGAAAGATAAAGGAAAAAGGAAGTGAGACATCATTGAAGTATCTTTAATATACTAGAAACTGGGCTAAGTACTTTCATGCTTGGTTTTCCATTTTTACTGCACAATCATGCTGAAAGGGGTGATTTATCCACATTTAAAATAAGGAAACTTGCCCAAAATTCACAGAGTCAGTAGGTAATAATGTTAGAATTCAAATTCAGCTCCATCTGACTCCCAAAGTGTGATCTTGCCATATATCCTCATTTATATCACTCTTCTCCATCTGTCTAGAAGATCTTTCTTGTCCTGGTTCTTTATAACAGTATATTCACTTAATAAACACTGAGCTCATATAATGTGCTAGAAATTAGAGAATCAAAAATACATAAACCAAAGTGCCCACCCTGAAGCAGTTCACATCCGGTGTGTGCATGTGCGTTTGAGGCTTGAGGCTGATAAAGAATGCACATTAGTAAGTAAATCATAAGACAGAATGTTTATTCATTCATGTATTCATTTTTCAGCAAATGTTTATTAAATACCTATCCTGTGCCAGGCATTATTCTGTGCCAGCATTTATCAATCCTGGCTGCATATTAGAATAACCTAGTGCACTTTTTAAAAACTACTGATCCCAAGCTTATCCAAGTATTTCTGTTTAAATGTCACAGGGTGGAATTCTGGCATCAGTATGATTTAAAAACCTCTTACTGAATGGTTACATGAAGTTAATGTTGAAAAGCATCCTTCCAGGCTCTTGAGATGCTGGAGTGAAAAATTAGAAGAAGAAGAAGAAGAAGAAGAAGGAGGAGGAGGAGGAGGAGGAAGAGGAGGAGGAGGAGGAAGAGGAGCAACAGCAGCAGCAGCAGCAGCAGCAGCAGCAGCAGCAGCAGCAGCAGCACTGAGGGTATTCAAAGCATATGACTTCCCCTTATTTCAGTGGAAGACTGGAAACCTGGATTGCACATACATCATCTTGAGCCTTAAACTCAAGGCAGTTTGAATGACCGGAATCAGAGGAATGACATAAAGACTCTGATACTGTCACATCCTACATTTCTGTGATCTGGGCTGAGATTTTACCACCCTAAGAATGTTTATCAGACAGCATGATGCATGTGTTTATTCTGTGCTACACTGGAAGCCATAGGCACAGACACAGACTAGAAAAGTCCCTGTCCTCAAGGAACTTCTAGTTTATTGTGGATACTTGGGACAGGGAAGGAAGATCCAGGAAGAAAGAGATCTAGTGCAGTAAATGCACTGGGTTGAAGGTGATGTAGGGTGATGTCAAAATATTTCATCTGCTCTGATGGAGAGCAGTTCATGGGACACTTCTAGGTGCTACCACTGCAGAATTTCTACTGGCAAGTGGACAGAAGGACAAGTAAGGATCATACAGGCTCAGGGGATAGGGTTTACAAAATAGTGAAGAAACAGGGCTGATCCAGTGCCTTCAAACTATTCAAACTGATTTGAGCATAAACACTAGAAAGAAGGGATGTGGAGATTTACAGGTAGAAAGGGAAGTGGAGCATAAGAAGCATTGTAGGTCACGTGGCAAAGACGGCATTGTTTGAAAAGCAATGTTTTGAAGTATATGACTATTCCTATTAGTGTGAGAAAGTTTTCTCTCCTGTGTATTTAAGAATGATTGTCAGAAGGGACCCAAGTCCCAAACCCAGGTGGCAGCAGTTATAGAGGTAGTGGGAAATTGAGGAGACTATATAACATAGAGTGTGGGACTGCAAAGGTTATGTTGGAGTGTTCATTACCTTTGAGGCTCTGACCTTTCAGATTTGTGGTTCCAGAAATTCTAAACAGTTATAGGATTCTAGAGGAAAACAAAAAAACAAAAAACAATGACATGCACTTGTGTAGGACAAGAAGTCAGAACATGTGAATGTTTGTCCTGTCTTCACAATGTTTTAAGTGTGCCCATGTGAGCATGTTGCTTAACCTTGTGAACCTTTGAGTCCTAATCCATAAATTGGAGCTGCGGGAAATACATTTGCTTCCTTAAAGCTCTTGGAAGGATCATATCATGGGGAAGCAATTTGTAAACTCTAAAGAACTTTGCAGTTGGACATCATATTCTGAATTTACTGAACTGATCTTGAGTCCTAGGTGTTATCTATATGGGTCTCAGAGAACGTCAGAGCATAGGCAGATTATTTTTCTGGGATAAGTGTAAAAATTCCTTGTGTGAGTTTTTCCTGTACTACCAAATCCAATCTCAAAATATCCTTATAGTCTTCATGTTTGTTTCCCCCCAATTTTGCAGCTACATCAGTTTCTGATTACAGTTACAATTTCAGTGGGGAAGCGACTTTTGGAAGCAACATAACTGCTGTCAGCAAATGGGGGAGGGATGAAGAGAGAGGGTAGGAACCTGCTACACTTCTTGTTCTGGTTGGGATTTTGAATGAATATGAAAGGTAAGCAGAAACCCAATTAATAACCCCTGAACTTGCCCCACGTTATCTTTGCAAACACACACCCTCTTCCTTCCAAGGGAGAGCAGGCTTCTTGAAAAGCTGTTTCAGGGAAGTATGCAGACACAGAGGAAAGAGAGAATGGAGCAACTCATGGCTATTTCAGCTTCCTCCAGCATGTCTAATTCGGAATTTTCTTTCTTTTTTTTGTTTTTTGATGATTAGGCAGTCTTTACATCTGAGAGCATAAAGGAGATAATTATTCTGAATATATTCATAGTCTTTTTTCATTAAGTGCCTAATAGGTACCACACAGACATTCCTTTCAAAGACTTGTGAAATACCAGTGTTATTGCCCCATTTATAAATAAGGAAACTAAGGTTCAGACAGGTGAAGTAGGTACCCAGTAACTAAGTGAAAGATCAGAGATCAGACATTCCTCATGTCTTAATATTTAAATTCTTTTTTTCAATATTTAGTTTTTATTGGTACAAGTGTGCAGTATGTATGATTATATCTCTTGTGGGGAGTTGGTACATGTACATAATATATTTTAAATATTTTAAAACCCCCTTCCCTTCTTCCTCTCTCTTTTTAACTCTTGTTTCCATTCCCAATTGCAAAATATCTATATCTTTGTTATCTATCTATCTGCTATTTTTCTCTTTATTTATATTTTAGGTTTTGCATAATAGAAACCATGTGATATGGAAGCTTGTGTGTCTAATTTATTTAACATAACGTTATGGTCTCAAGGTACATCCACTTTTCTACAAATGGCTCAAGTTAATACTTCTTTATGGTAAAGTAGTACTCCACTGTGTATATATCCTACACTTTGCACAAGAAATAACATCAATAATCTACACATGGGATCATAAAAAATTAAACAGTTTCTGCAAAGAAAACACCTAGCAGAGTGAAGAAACAACCTACAGAATTGGAAAAATATTTTTCCAGCTGCTCCTCTGGCAGAAGACTGATATCTAGAATAGACAAGGAACTCAAATAATTACGACTCCTTGCAAAATAAAAGACTCAATCAAAAAATGGGTAACTGAAATGAATAGGCCTCTCTCAGAAGAACCAATAAACACATGAAGAAATGTTCAACAGTTTAGGTCACTAAAAAATGCAAAATGAAATAAACACTGAGATTCCATCTTACTCTGGAAAGAATGGCCATCATCAAGAAATTGAACAATAACAAATATTGGCAAGACTAAGTGGAGAAAGGAATCCTTCTACATTTAGGGAGAAACGTAAACTAGTACAACTATTATGAAATTCAGTATGGAGACTCTTCATAAAGTAAAAATATAAATTCTGCTTGACTCACCTATTCCCTTTCCAGGTATCTTTCTGAAAGTTTTAAAGACATCATATTACAGTGATACATGCTTGTTCATGTATATAGCAGCACAATGCCTAATAGTTAACTCTTGAATGTAGTGAATGTGTCTACCCACAGATGAATGGATAAACATTTTGCATTTTTGTACACTAAAGTGAGATGAGCATTATTACTCTGTCCATTGCTGATCAGAAAAATTTTAACTAGCATCACTATTTCCTTTTTTCCCATTGTCTCTATTTGAGAGGAGTATATTCCTTACTCACTGAAGGGTGACTTATGATAGTGGAAATGGAAGGCAAATATTTGAACAGAAACTTCATGATTTAGAGTCCACTGTATCACATCAGTCTTTTTTGCCATTAGACTACCAAAGTCTGGGATTAAGGCTACACAGTCAGTATGAGTTTCAAAGAGTAAACAACACAGGAGTTAATAAAGGTTAAGTAGGTCTTCAGCTACATAGTTGCAAAGCTGAAACTTGAAGTTAAATTTGTCCTAATCCAAATCATGTGAACTTGGCCCTTGTATTACACTTCTTTTTCAGTTCTGGTTTCATGTTATTTTTCTGAATTTTGTGGTGACTTCTTTAAAATCACAGTAAATAGATGTTTTAAAGAAATTGAAGATGGATAGATCCTGATAAGGAAGGAAAGTGGGGCAAGTCAGTGTATTACTCAGTTTTTTCTGTTGCTGTGCAAATTCCCAACACTTAAAATTAAAAGGAGAGGTTTATTTGAATCACAGTTTCAGAGGATTCAGTCCATGTTTGGTTGGTGTGATTGTTAATTATTGTGTCAACTTGAATAAGCGGTGCCCAACTGATTGGCTTAGCATAGTTCTGGGTATAATGACATGGATTTTCTGAAGATGAAAGACCCACCAGAGTGAGTGACACTAACCAATAGGCTTGTAATATGAATGGAATAATAAGGGGAAAGAAGAGAGAAAGCTATTTTTTGTTTCTTTGGTGGAGCTCCAGTCTTCACCTTCACCTTAATTGTTTATCTCTTGAGTTCTAGAAAAGACTTCAGCCTTCCAACAAAACTCTTCAGTCTTTCAGTGTAGATTCTTTACCCTTCTAGCACACTCTCCAGCCTCCTGATACAGACTATCATGAGACTATAGTGAGCTATGGGCCTTCAACTTTTGATTGGATATTTTGGAACTCTAACACACAGACATCCCTTTTGCATTCTTTCACATCTGACCCAGAAGGCAGCCATCATAAGTATAACTTGTAAAGATAGGTAGGTAGGTAGGTAGATAGATAGATAGAGACAGACAAACCACCAAAAAAATGTATGCACACTTTAGGAAAAGAAAAATAGTATGATAGTTTCTCAATAGGTATGATTATCTTCAGATGGAGGACCCTAGAGGATGTATATCTCAGAAAACTTGCTATACTACTAGTCCTTGGATAAGAAATTGAAAATGTGTGTGCAGCAATCTCAATGACCAAAGTTACCTAGGTATGAGTTCACTGTATTAATAAATATCTACAAGCTAATGACCACCACTTGGAGCATCTCTTGTAATTGTAGAGGCCAAAGGTAACTTGTATTCATGACATGATGTCTCAATAAATTTGGTATTAAAATATTTATACAAATTTTTCTTTTCCTGTTAATGTGTATATACATTTTTTGGCAGGTTTGTATATATCTTATATTAAATTCATTTCCCTGATAAGCACTGACTGATAAAGCAGGCTTTAAAGAAGGAATATCTTACAGAAGGGGGTGATGGAACAAAGTAACTGAGTCCATGGCAGTCAGGATGAAAACAGGAATGGTAGTATGAGAAAACAGATCACAGCTCAAGAACCCATGAAGACACATCCAGAAATGTGCCTGTTTAATCCCCTGGGAAGCTCACAAGTCAATCAAACTGACTATCAAGGAGTTACATCCAACTCCTTCTCAACCTGATACCAAACAGATCTTTTTAAATCATAGATAATCTCCAAATAAATTGTTGATAATTCTGCCTAATATGATACTACTACCTATGTACCAGCAAAACAAAGTAATTCATTCTCCAAAGTCTCAACAGTCCCAACATTGCTGAAATATCCCAGTCAAAGTCTCCTCTGAGACTCAAGTCAAACTCTTAGCTGTGGACCTCTGTATTAATCAAAAGCAAGTTACTATATCTCAAGGTACTATAGTAGAGGAGAAGCAATCACATTCCAAAGAGATAAATAGAAAGATAGAAAACAATGGGACTGGAGCAAGACCAAACCCGATAAAGGCATACATTAAGTTTTGTAGCCACATACGTCCATCATCCAGAGCACATGGCAGTGAGATGTGGATTCGAGAGGGCCTGGACAACCCCACCTCATGGCCTTGTGGGTTGTAACGTGCGTGACTTTTCTGTTGAGCTGGCTCCACTTGCTGCTTTTGGTTTTCCTTGGCAGGCATGAAACATTTCTTACATCTCTAACTTCCTGGGATTTTTAGTGCACCTTCTGTTAATTTCCACAGCACTACCCTTTCAGGGCCTCCCCACCTTCATTTGAAATCTAGGTGGAAACCTTCTTGACCCTACAACTGCTGCATTCTGCATGCCTAAACAACCAGCATCATTTTTATTTGTTGTTTTGTGTGTTCCAAGGCTGAAAATATTAAGTCATTCATATTTTAAAGATATATTTAAGAATGGCTTGCTTTGCTTTATTTGGCCCCCAGGTCATTCCAAAAAATGGCAACCAACTCTACTGTCATGAACACAAACATCTTCATCTCTTTCTACATAAGCAAATGATTAGGATAGGTAAAAATGCAGTAAATCATCAGCCAACCATGTCATTGATGGTCTTATTAAAAATGTGTTTCTTCATTAGTGATTTCACTTCTTTTCCAATTAGATGCAGAAGAAGAAATTCTCAACATCCCTCAAATCAAGTAATGAGAATGCCAAGAGAATAGCTAATAAATAATTGAAATGCCTAGAAAGGGGACTGACTTCTTTCTTCCCTGATAGAGAAAAATCCACAGAACCTTCAGGAATAGTTGGTAGTGAGAGGTTATGAGAGATGAGGGAGATTCATATCTGCAACTTATTGAGTGGGTCAATCCTTTTTTAAGTTAAATCCCCTGCACCTATATTGTCTTATTCATCAATAGTCCCTTCTGATGCTGGAAAGAGATTTCTCTTACATATGATAAATTTTCTCTTATTTTCCTCCCTTCCTTTCTTTTCCTTTCCCTCCCTCACTTCCTCTCTTTTTACCCTACTTTCCTCTCTCCATACCTTCTTCCTTCCTTCATATTATCTCTCTTCTCGTCTCTTCTCTTCTCCTCTCTTCAAATATAACTTTACATTTATTGTTTTACTGGTATGATTTAGATATACATGATGACCACATTCATCATAGGGAACTTGTACCTGAGTTACTCTTTTTTTCCCATTCCCCTCCCCTACCTTCAACCCCTCTTCCCCTCCTAATTTACAAAGCTTTGTTTCTATTTTATCCTTTTTTTCTCATTTTTCCTACCCCTTCCCCATTCTCCACTCCTTTGGAGCAACTTCTTCCCATTTCACAATATCTATTATACATTTTGGATCTTACTTACACTTCAATTTTTCACACCAGAGAGACAATGTGATATTTACATGTATGTGTCTGATTTATTTCACTTAAGAGTATACTCTTAATGTCCATTCTTTTAGCTATAAATGTCTCAAGTTTTTACTTCTTTATGGCTGAGTAATACTCCATTGTATAAAAAAACTCATGTATTTTACCCATTTGTCAGTTGATGGACATTTGGGTTGTTTCCAAGATTTAGCTATTACAAATTGCTGCTATATACATGTATGTACCTAAGTTGCTATGATATGTTGCTTCTAATTCTTTCAGGAAAATACCCAGAAGGGGAATAGCTGTGTCAAATAGGACCTGCAATTCTAGATTTTTTGAGGAATATCCACACTGATTTCCACAGTGGTTACACAGATCTATATTTCAGCAGTGGAGAAATGTTCCTTTTTCCTCACAGCCTCACTAGCATTTGTGATTGGTTTATTTTTGATAGTAGTCATTGTTTCTGGAGTGAGATGGAATCTCAGCTTTGTTTTCATTTGCATCTCTCCAATGATCAGCCATTTTGAGCATTTTTTCATGTATTTATTTGTATTTTGTACTTCTTCATCTAAGAAGTGTGTGCTCATTGCTGATACTCATTTATGGATTGTGTCTTTAAATTTGGGGGTTTGACTTGGCAGCACAAATTATTAAAGAGGTTATCTTTCTTCCAGTGAACCTGTTTGACCCTTTTCTCAATGGTAAGGTTGCTGAATGTGGTTAAAGTTGTTTGTGCATTTTCTGATCTGTCCCATTGATCCTCAGGTCTGCTTTTTTTCCCAGTAACATGATGTTTCTATCACAATAACCCTGCAGTATAATTTCAAGTCAGGGATTCTGTTGTCCCCTTGCCTCGCCTTTGTTGCCTAGAATTGTTTTTGTTGCTGTAGGTCTCTTCTGGTTCCAAATGCATTTTAAAAATATTTTCCTTATTCCTATGAGGTGTACTAAAGGCATTTTGAGTGTAATTGCATTAAATCTGTAGAATAATTTATGGAGTACTGCTATCTTTATTATGTTGGTTATTTCTACCCAAGAGCAAGTGATATGCTTTCATTTTCTGATACTCTCATATATCAGAGTACTGCAGTTTTCAGTGTAGAGATCTTTTACTTTATTAGATTGATTTTTTTATTTTAAAAAGCAAAACAGAAAAAAGGATAGGAGCAATACAGAATTTCAAAAAATAGGAAATTAACACTAATTAATATATGACATATTATTATCTTAGATGTAACTGTTCAGATTACAAGATTTAGGCGCTAAAAATGATCAAACAATCAAGGCAAAAATTGTTCTTTGGATGAACTAACAAATTAGTAGTATAGTTACCTAATATATATATGTATTATATTATATATTATAATATGTTATAGATAGTCTTTCCCTTCTTCCTTCTTTCCTTTCCCCTATTCCAGTTTTTCTTTCCTTTTGAGCACTTTATTTCCCTTGATGTTAGAATGATTCTTAAGTATTTCATTTTTTCCATGCTATTATGAAAGGTGTGTTTTACCTAATTTTTCTCTCAGTGAGTTTGTTACTTCTTTATGAGAATGCTACCAATTTTGAGTGTTGACTTTGTGTCCAGATATGAAACTGTATTTGGTTATTAAATAGAGAAGTTTTTTGGTGGAGTTTTTGGGACTTTCTATGTAGAGTAATGTCATCCACAAATAATGATAATTGAACTTCTTCCTTTCCTATCTTTATTCCTTTTATTTATTTCTCTTGTATAATTGCTCTGGCTAATGTTTCCAGAACTATGTTGAGTAGAAGTAGTGATAGTGGATATCCTTGTCTTACTCTTGATGTTAGTGTGAAAGCTTTCATTTTTTGACAATTCAGTAAGATGTTGGCTGTTGGTTTGTCATAGCTAGCTTTTACCAGACTGAGGTAAAGAACATCTATGCCAATTTTCTGTAGAGTTTTTTTTAACATGAATAGGTGTTGGACTTTGTCAAATTCTTTTTCTGCATTTATTGAGATGATCATATGACTTTTGTGCTTAGCTCTGTTAATGTGATGTATAAAATCTATTGATTTGCATGTGTTGAATTATCTCTGCATTCCTGGAATGAAGCCTACTGGTTCATGGTCAATAATCTTCTTGATGATTTGCTGCATTATGTTTGCCCATATCTTATTGAGGATTTTCATGTCTGTGCTCATTAGGGAGATTGACATGTAGTCTTCTTTCTTGGTTGGGTCAGGCTAGTATTTGATTCCAGGAATGACTCTGGAAATGTTATTTCCCTTTTAATTTCATTAAAGGGTTTGATGAGCAATGGTATTAGATCTTTTCTAAATTTTTTGTGGAATTCAGCAGTGAGTTCATCAGATCTGTTTTTTTCCTTTTTTGTAAGTTCTAAATTATATTTTCAATTTGTGGAGGAACCACGGTGAGTAGATGGGATTGCTATTTTATTTCAAAGGGCTTGGAGTTTGAATTCCAGCAGTAGAATAGTCCCAAGGTCACTTCACTGTCAACATCCTAGAGTGGAAAGAGGGAAGGACCATCAAGTCACAGTGCACAGTCAGCAGTTGGACAGCAGACTGAAAGAAACTCTGCTGAGAAGTAGGAACAGAGACCACCCAGAATTTGTTCTGGTGGCTGTCAAAAGCTAGCCTTAGCCTTACCTATAAAGGACTGGAATCAGCTTCCTCCTCTGTGACTAGTAGAGCAAGTAGGCAAATGGCCACGGCCCGCCATGGACAAGGGCAGTCCACCTACCATATGATGATTGCTTGTGAGAGGAGTCAGGTGGTCTAGCCAAGATCAGCCCAGCACCCAGCAGTAGTCTTACTGCAGACTTGATGAAGTTACTCAATACAGATTCCAGCTCTGACTAGTGAACTAACACAGAACTGGGGGCATTATATATTACTCTTCTTTTACAAAAATCCCAGAAGAAAAGAGGAACTTGAAGCATGCTCTGACTCTCCCATGTTGAGTGTCGTATTTCTCTCAAAACATAGTGCAGGGCATTGCAAAGTACAGCAGAGGCTGGAGCCCAAATTCTGTTCTTAGCCTACTTTTATACTGTTTTTGAACTAGGAGTGGTTTTATGTTTTAAAGAGTTGAAAAATAAATAAGTACAAGAAAAGCTTCTATGTGTCCAGTAAAACTTAAAATATTACAATATGACTTTTCATAGAAAATTTTGCCTATTGTTGGCCTAGTGAAATACACAGAAAAGATTCAGTCAATGCTTTCTGCATACCAACTATTAATGTGGTGTTCTTTGCCTGGGTTTCTGTATCTTTTTCATTCTTTATCATGCAGGCCCATCATTGTTTTTGCAATGAAAATCAAAACTTTCAGAGAATTAAAGGTCTCATGCAGGTAACTCCTGTGCCTTTCCTGTCTCTTCTGGTTATAGTATCTTATGGCTTACTAGAATTTTTGTTGTTGTTGCATACTGTGCATATGCCTTAGTATAAGGAGTTTAATCCTCCTTCCTCTCTCCCTCAGAATTAAGCTCTGCAATCATAATTTTGTCTTGGAAAAATTTCCTTGCCCTCTCTTTGCTAGTTCACCACACTCTCCCACCTCTTTGTCTGTTTTTATGTCTTCAAATACATGCAGTAATTTCATATTCTGTCTTGTGATCATGTTATGAATGTTATCTTCCCAAGTTAGTTCCATGAGGACAAAGGTTAAAACTTTTTGTTTACTATTTTATTGCCAGCACTAAACATCTTTTCTGTGTGCTCCATAAATACTAGGTGAATAAAAGAAAGAATGAATAACTCAGTGTCTTGTCTGTGGAGCAGAAAGAGGTCAGCCAGTTTATTGAATTCTTTCAATATGGGGTGCCCTTCTTTTGCAGGGACATACATCCCCAAATGGATTTTCTATGGCTCCACTTAAAAAGGACCTTCATTCTCCCTGTATAATTAATGGAAGCCCAGTGAGCGGTTTGTGCTGATACATCATCTGCACCACACAGCAAATGCATTTGTTACAGAGCTATCTAGGCCAGAGCTAATGAAACATTTGCAAATGTCCTGATTTACGAAGAGAAAATTGGTTCACCTGAATGACAAGGTTTGTGTGGAAGAGAAATGTTCGTTTTTGCAATTTTCTAGTTGAGTTCTGGGAACTCTCAAAGTCCCAAAGAAACACATCAGCAGTCTGCTTTACATGGCACAGTTCAGCGGTCACCTTGGAAGAGGGCAAAATTTCTGAGATCAAGTTTCTTCCATAGTTATAGTCATCCAAAGTTGATGGAGAACTCTGTCAAATTCTACATGGAATATGTATTTGCATACTTGCACTGTGCTTAAAAGCATCTGAAATGTATCAGTTTCTCATTGGAATCTGTGGCATCTCAGTAGTTGAAAACAAGTGTTAAAAAGATCTTTGGTTTCCCCATATATTGTTGAATTTATTTCTTTATTTTTAAAAAATGAATCAGGAGAATAAATAAATATAAGTCCTGAAGAGGTCTTTTATATTTCTCATCCCAAGCTTCCCACCTTATTCCATGCTTATGAAGAGATTGAGATTCTTTATAGAGGAGACACATAAATGGAGAAATTAAACTCTGGCAGCCAATACTTTCCCTGTTCCACCTTGCTATCCATTAAGAGGACAATCAACTATTTTCTTCTTCTTTTCTTAGCCTGTTCACTTACCTGATTTTTGTCCTCATGCACACATGCTTTCCCACTGTCTTGCCCTGTCATTTTCTCAACGTGAAGTTTTAAAATGATTTATCATTTGTGAACAGATTGTTTCTAAGAAGAAACTGGCTTCAATAAATGTTCAACAGGGGTATTAAATTAGAAAATGAAATACAATGAAGGAAAACACTTAACTTTTCCTTTCCAAATGTGTCTTTCAGGTGATACTAAAGGAAAAAAAAATCATGTCCATACTCAGGAAACAAAAACAATGGAAGAGGAAATTGTGTTATGTGACAGACTTCAAGAAGTTTTAGAAATTGAAGTTAGAAGATTTAATAAAGGGACAGAACCACAAAATATGTGCCTGCACTGTGAAAAAACAACTGATTGTTCCTAAGAAGTCAATATGTAAAAATAAATATCAGAGGATAGGCAGACTTGGGAGACTGAGAAAAAAAATGAGCAAAAATATTGCAAGATGTATTAGAGAAAGTACTCAAATAATGAAATAAAACAAAAAGATAAAAAGTGACTGATGCTGTTATCCACATATTTTATATCAGCTCCAAATGCTCCCTCATATCCCTCTCTGAGATAAAGGAGATAGACTTTGTAAATATTTCCCCTTTGCAGATAAGCATTCTGTTATTCATGATCAGTAGCGAGATCTACAGAAAAGTGGAAGACCCTCCTTCAGTTCCTGTAGCACAGCAGTGCATCCAGTGCCCATGTGGTGTGATAGCCTAGCAGACAGCCATACCTAGAACCTCATCCAGAATCCTCTTGTGTGATGTCTTAGTGTGTTCTCAAGCATGTCACCTCCCTGTGCAGGGCCACCCTTGGCATTCTGGAGCACAGACACTGGGAGCCATGTTGGAGAAACAGCTCAGAGAACTTCACTACCATTCAGTGCTCAGTTTTCTCATTCCATCAAATAAGGACTAGCTCTCACTTGGAGGCTAGAGACCCTTGTGTTTTTCATAACCCTAGTGAGAGTGAGCCCCACCTGCATCTGCTCTTCCTGTGTTTGTTAGCATTATCTTTACTTTTCACTAGTCAGTTTGGGAACTAAAAGAATATTTTAAAACTCATTTAGAAATAATGACACATAAATAACAGGAATCCCATTTAAACATACAAAGAAATTAAATTCCTTCAATTAAAAGAGAAAATGTTTCTGGATTGAAAACTCTCAAGTGATTGTGAAAAAATAGGAACCTGAAAAAGCCATACTGTTATAAATTGATCTTTACCAGGGGTACACAGAAGAGTCTAAAACCTTCCAGTTTGGATGGGGAAGATCATGTGTGAAATACAAGAATCAGAAGGTGCCATTCCTCACAAAACTAATGCACAGTGATAAGAGAAAAAAAATGTTGGTAAAATTTTAAGGTGAATTGCTTCTAACCAGCTGAAGGAATTATAGATGTACAGGATCATGAAGGACAGATAACTTTAGATAAGCCAAACTTTGCAAGTACTATTTCCTATTTTCTCTCTTAGTACACTTGCGAATATGTACTTCTGATATATTTAAAGACTAAAGTTTTAAGATAACAGAAATGAGAACTATGAAACAGGCTATCCAATAGAGAAAACTCTCATAGCTATGTCTGAAAGGAAATTCTAGAATTCTTTTAGGTCAAGTGTAAGGTGCAACTGGAAAGAATGTGGCAAAAAATGAGGTGATTTTGATACATGGAGTAAGAGAAGAAAACCCACAAATTTATGTATTATTTGAGATGACCATTTGGAGGAAAATATGATTATGTTCTTAGTATACAGAATGAGCATTAACATGATGTTAATTTACAGAATATTACAAAAGAAAAGATAACCAATTATTAACTGACAAAAATATCCCAAAATATTCAATAAAAGACAATAAAATTTGTGCCCTTTTATGTGACTATGCTAATATGACCATATATTCTTTAGTGCATTAAAATTTTACTGTAATTATATTTGCTTCATTGGAAGACATAAATATGGAAAAAATCATGCCTAAAGTTGGTAAATCAAACAATATTATAAGAAAAATAACCTTGAAAATATGGTGCAAAATATTAGAGAAGAATTCTAGTATTGAGTTTAAGAAATGTGATTTCCTTTGAGTAGCAGGAATAAAGGGTGAGTGTGGTCATGTAATTTTTTTGTTATAAACCTTTCTGTTTTATTTTTAACATATTTTTTTTTACAAACATAAGACAGAATATCAAAAAGTAATACTTCTGCTGGGAAGACAACAAATGTTAAAAAATCAGCAAAATGCCAGATAACAGCTATCCTTCAATGAGTAGGGGTTGTATTATAGTAATTATTGAAGAAATAATTTTCAAGAAAAAGTCTGTCACTAAAGGGAAATGAAGGGGGAAGGAAGGGAAAAGAAAAAAATAAGAAAAGTAAGAATGAAAACAGCTTTTGTAAATAAGGAGGGGAAGAGGGATTGAAGGAAGGGTAGGGGAATGGGGAAAAAAGAATCAAAATATATCATGTACAGGTACAAATTCCCTGTGATGAATGTTATCATTATATATATCTAAAATGTACCAATAAAATTAATTAATTAAAAAAATTGGACTTTAACTTCGAGGAAGGTAATAAAGCAAAGGTAAAGCTTGGTGTGACGTAAGTAAGCATAGCCATCTTTGATATAGCACAGACTTTTTCTCGTATTCAGTTTTAGATAGATGTCATCATGTGGGTGTTTTTACAAAGGTCAATGAATAGCACTTTAAATGATGTCTCAGAGAAGGCTTTGCCTGGACAAAAATGAATCTTTCCAAAAATGTTCCTGATACTCCTGTTTCACACTAATAAATACACCAACAAACCCACACTATTCACATAACAGCAACAGCAGCAGTAACACAAGTAGTGGCATTAAAATTTTAATAAATACATGTATATTTTTAGAAATGCCAGAGAATAAATCAATTTATGTTGATATTCTCTAAGTTAGCATGACTCTAGAAGTCTAATTAATAAGAGTTTCAAAGACAGAATATTTTGAAGACTGGATCAATAACAAGCTTTTCGACTAACTTCTTTCCAAGATTGAGGTCAATTGAAAGCACTTTGGCATTATTTACCTTCAAGTAATTGGCCTCCTTTCAACAGAGGTCAGCTATAGGCTTACCGGGCACCACAAGGACAACCAGAATTTCAGAGACTGCATTGCCCACCAAGACTTACACGTATTGCTTGTAACTCACCAAAGCGTAAACACATGTTGCTAAACCCAATCACATTCTTGTTTTTCAAACCTATCCCACCATACCTAAAATGCATCAGTCAGGTTCAACTTAAGTCTGACAGGTCACATTCTGGCAACAAAGGAAAATCTCATTACTTACTATCATTTCCATTGGAACCTATCTAGTGGACTCTGATCAATACACCAAAACATTTATTTTAATACAATTTGAGTGATAAGTATACTCACACATGATGCACACGTGAATATATCATCTATTTTTATAGCTTTTGTTTTGTTATAATATATTATATAATCATATAGTAGTATACACACAAGTGCATATGTTTCTGTCATGCATGTATGATTAACTCACTGTCATATATGTTATGTATATATTTACATACAAGATAGAAAAAGACAAAGAGGCAGAGAAAGCAAGATTAGATTCACATGCTATCAGCAACATTGGATAATTGAACTATATCTTAACTTTCTGGACACACAATAATAGGGTCTTGTGATAAGGTTTTAAATGATGAGTTAGTATCAGGAATGAACACTTAACAGTGATGTCTACTAATGAAACTTCAGGATGAATCTGATGAGAATCCTGCCCTAAATATCAGAAAAGTTTACTTCCCTCTTGACTTCATAAACAATTCCTTTCACTAATCTCAGTTGAATTATTCTTTTTCTGATTTCAGTTTTCTCATGAAAGTAGACTCATAACAGTTTTAACAAATCTCACAAAATTATCTTAAGATTCACACAAAATATGTTGAAATGGTTTGGAATTCTGTGTAAGCAATAAAATGCTCATGTAAATATGTTGGCATTAGACATTCAAATATTCAGGAAAAATGAGTTTACTGGCTCATGTTGTTGAGAAATTAAAAAATACTGATGTCCTTATGGAATTCTAGGTACTTAAAAGTTATCAAGAACTCTACCTTCTCTTACCTGCTTTACCCTATGGTTTGATCTTAGTTTTTTGCACCAAGAGACTTTGCATGCAATGAGAAAGCAGAGGGGTTACCTGCTGGCTTTTCTTACATGAAGTTAGTGGTCTGGAGTAAAAACAGTGCTGCTTTTTAGAGCTACAAAGATCTCCACAATTCTCTTGTGTTCGCACATGAGGTTTTTGGAAGGTGATTCGGTTATGGGGGCACTACACTCATCAGTGCATCAACGCATGATGAATTCCCAGTTGAAGGTGTTGCTAGGAAGTAGGGTCTTGGTGGTGGTGGGCCACTCAGGGCATGCCCTGGAGGGATGTAGTCATGTTCTGGTTCTTCCCTTTTCTCTCTGCTTCCTGGCTCCCGTGAGGAGAGCAGTTTTTCTCTGCCAGGCTTTCACTCAGCCATTTATGCCATGAAGCCAGTAAACAATGGATTGAAACTCCTGAAGTGTGAGCCAAATTAAACCTTTTCTCTGGTAATTTGGGAGTTTTGGATATTTTGTCCTAGTTATGGTAAAGTTACGAATACAGAGATCATGTCTGCTAGTACCTATTTATCAAATGCCAGAAAACTCATA
>RJWT010011769.1:8822-23086 GCA_004365215.1 Cuniculus paca
ACAATCCACATGCATGTCAACCAAGGAATTAATACTATATATATATATATAGTATTAATACTATATATATATATATATATATATATATAGTATATAATGGGAAAAAATTGTTCAAAATGAAAAAGGAACTAGGATAAGTAAAAGGATAAATAATAGTAGAGAAAAGGGAGAAAATGGAAATCAGTTATACTATTAGTGTCTCCTAGTTCATTAAAAATGGTTTGTGCTAGTACCGATTGGAGAAATTTCTATGCCCATATCTAGTACCCTGAGCAACTACTTTAAAGATAACAACATGTAATGAATTAACTTGTTATTTTCCTATTATTTTGTTATGAGATTTTGTTTTACCTTCTTTCCATAAAATAAAAAAATTAAAAAGAAAATTTTCATGTCAACTACAATCCATCATCATTCTACTTGACCTCAGTTTCAAAGAGAAAAAACAAAACAAAACAAAACAAAAAAATATATATATATATATATATATATATATATATATATATATCTCCTGCAAGGTGCCCCATGTCTCCCAAGGCACATTCATAGTGCACCAATGGGGAGGAAAGTAGATATCAGGTACCAAAGCTGCATGATTAAAGTAAAGAAACCTGACAAGTTTAAGAAGAACACAATCCAAATTCATGTAATTATTATACAAAATGACTGATGTAGATACAAGAAAAACAAATGAAAAATTGAAAAACCTAATGAAAACTTTACCAAATATAGAGGTTCCATGAGAAGGTATCACACAGAAATACCAAAAATTAAAAGTCGTATGGAATTTATAAATTGCCAAAATTACCAATGTGAAGACCATGTGTCTAAAATCAAAGGCAAAATATTAATTTTTTCAAATTAGAGGAGTCTCAAAAAGAATATAAGAACAAGGAAAGATCCATCCAACAGCTACTAGACAATGCTATAAAGACCACCTCAGGCTAATTGGAATGAGCAAGAACTGGAAAACAACACATATGCAATAAAATAAACTTGTTTACAGATATCATAACAGAAACCTTTCCAAGTACAAGGAAAGATTGCAACATATGGGTGAGTGAGGTTTACAAAATGCCAACCATGATGAAAAAAGAAGCCCTTCACAATACATCTTAATCAAAAATCCAGAAGTCACCCACCACCCTCCCCCCCAAAAAAACACAAAATTTTTTGGGCCAGTTGGGTACAAAGATTCAAACTCTGCATCTCTCACTTGCCAGGTAGGTGCTGCGCCACTGAGCTATATCCCCAGCCCAAAGAACATAATCTTAAAAGCTGTCAGAGAAAACAAAAAAATCACATATGATGGTAAATGAATTAGAATTACAGCAGAGTTCTCAACACAAACTTAAAAGTCCAGAGAGTCTGGAATGAAGTATTTCAGAATTGATGGTGAAATAAGATTATTCCACGAGTGTGTACGATGTAAGAGTCACATGAATACCAAGCCAGCACTCCAAAAAATACTCAAGAATCTACTATAGAGAGACAAGGAAGCCCACAAAGCCAAAAATTCAGATGGAATGAATTCATCAAGCAAGGCACATAGACACACAAAAACAAAAGAAAAACAAAGAAGCCATCAACAGAAAAAGAACACAATATCAGGAACAAATCATCACTTTTCAGTAGTAATTCTTAAAGTTAATTACTTCAATTCGCCAATTAAAAGATGCAGATTGGCAGCCTGGATAAAGAAAAAAAAACTAGAATCCAACAATCTGTTATATTCAAGAAGCTCATGTAATCCAAAAGATATTCATAGTCTAAAGATCGAAGGATAGAAAACAAAATTTCATGCACTGAGAACCCAAAAGAAAGCAGGGATAGAATCTGAGCCTCAGGTAAGGTAAATTTAAAGCTAAAACTGATCAGAAGAGGTAAAGATGTTCACTGCATACTAGTTAAGGCAATAATCTAACAAGAAGTGGTAACACTTGTCAATGTATGTGAACTAAATACTGGTTTGAAAGTGAAGGAATGCTTCCCAACTCATTTCCAGAAGTCAATAGTCTGATCCCAAAGCCAGAGTAAGACCCAACTAAAAAAGAAAACTGTAGGCCAGTCTACTTGATGAACATAAGTACAAAATCCTCAGAATGACATTAGCAAATTAAAAAAATCATTAAAAGAATGATACATTATGACCAAGTAGGTTTCATCCTACAAGGGGAAAATAGTTATAACTATACACCCCACATAAACAGACTCAGGGACAAAAACCAAATGATTATGTCAACAGATGTAGAAAAAAGTTGACAAAATCCAACACCCATTCTTGATTGAAAATCCTGAAAAAAAATAATTACAGAAAGACATTGTCTGAACTCAATAAAAGCCATTTGTAACAAACCAACAACTAACATCATATTAAACAGAGGAAAACTGAAAATATTCCCTCTAAAATCAGGAATGAGACAATGATGCCTGCTATTATTACTATTTTTCAACATAGTACTCAGAGCATTAGCTAGAACAATTAGGAAAAAGAAAAAAAAATAAAAGAGATATGTATAGGAAAGAAAAACCCAAATTCTCATTATTTACAGATGACATGATCCTCTATCTAGGAGACCCATAAAATTCACCCAAATTTTAAATAAAGTACAAGATAAAGGGAAGAGAATGTGAAGTACATGTACCAATGCCATGCAAGGATTGTAAAAATTATGTACTTTCAATATGCACTAATAAAAATAAATAATTTTTTAAAAGGAGTTCAAGAATGAAAAACCACATTCAGCAACACAGCAGGATAAAAAAATCAACACACAAAAACAACAGCATTCTTGTGCACCAATAATAAACTTACCAAGAAAGAAATTAGGAAAGCAGTTTCATTTCACCATAGAATTAAAAAAAAATTAAAACCTAAAATCCTAGAATTAAGGTGTGTTATGTATATATGCCAACTTTCCATGTGGAATATAATCAATATATACCACAAATCTACTAATAAAAAAGTAACCATTGAAAAAATATAGAAGAAAGTTCTCCAAGTAGTCTTTTCTAAAACACAGTAATCATATGAATAAAATAACACAAGATCCAAAACCACAGAATGATGGGCCAAAATTACCATGGAAAAACTCCAAAGGCCAAGACATCACTCAAAATTGATAATCATCTTCTAAGCAAAACAGAAATAATGAACATAAAAGGTGAAATGAAATTGCTTCTATAGAGAAAAGGATCAAGATAATCACAGTGAAACAAAGGAAAAAACAGCCTATGTGAGGAAATGATCCCTGAAATGAAAGAAGAATTGCATCTGAGGGGAAAAGAGTACATACACTGTTCCAAGAAAAATTAATATGGAGCATGAACTCTCAGGCATGTCCTGGGTGAGTTATGTTACTTCCAAGATAATTCTTCTATATACAAGCAATTCATTTATAAGGAGAGAGGATGGAAAAACAGGCTAACTTCATTTGTCACAACTCCATTAAATGCCAGAGCACAGTGGAGCAATGTCCAGAAAGCTTGCAGAGTCACCCTAGCGAGTGCATGCTGCTGTGATGCTGTCACTCAAACACAAAGGCACAGGCAGATGCTCTCTGCACCCTTGGAAAAAAAGTAGAAATAATTTAAGCTCATGGAGTGGTGAAAGGGAGTGTTGTACTGAAAGGAACATAGAACACTCAGCATTGTGAATCACAGAGCAGTATCTATAAAACTCTTAAAGAAAAGACAGTCATCAAGTCTGCACTTTGCCCAGTTACTCTTTTATTATAAAGATGGTAGGTGGATATTCTCTGAGACTGTAAGTATTCAGGAAATGCAGAAACTCTCCTTACCAAAAGATGAAATTCAATCAAAACATCTAAGTTGAATTCAGAAGTAGAAAATCCACAGAAAGACTAAGTGCAATGGAAATCATCAATGCACTGTGTAATGTGAAGATTATTATACTTTTATGAATCTAAGAAATAGAAAAGTAACAAGTTTAGGTTTAGGCCATCGTAGGAGGTCAAAGAGGAAATGCACTAATTTCCTTATATCAGAAGCTGAGAGCCAGTTTTTACTATAAAATACTGATCATTATACAACACGGAGTTTAAAAATATGACTCATTTTAGTGTTTTTTAATAATTCATTTAAATTCTGAGTTTTTTAGAGATTAGCACTCTAGTGCAGAAATATTTATCTAAAATTCCACTGTTACTTTGATTCCATTAAATATAAATTTAAAAGCAGTCCTTCACATTTCTGAGAGTACAAATAGTATGGTACCATTTCTGTAAATTTATTTTTTGTCTAAATATATAAATACACACAGATATCTAGAATTATGTTCATCTAATGTTAATAATGCTTTTATAGATGGTGTAATTTAAAAATCCCTCTTTTTTATTTTCTTTATTGGTTGAAGTATTGTACTAACCATCCCTTATCTGTATGAAAATAATATCATCATTTTTAAAAAAATTCAAAAGGAATCAGCAGAAAAAGAATTAAGGGATGTCAGTCAGTGTTAAAACAAACATCCTGGGACTGCAGGTGTCATTGCAGGTTAATTCTATTGCTTTGCTTAGAACTTTATTCATTAGAGTACACAGCCACCTGGGAAAGTCACTCCCAGTCCTGAGAAAATAAAATTCTTATTGTCCTCTGGTTCCTGAGGAATGCTGTGGTATAAAGGCACCAATATTAGTTCATCTCTACTTGTCTAATGTATTGACTCTGTGTCTTTGCTTTGAATATAGTTTAGCAGTATTGATACTTTATTTGATAGTATGCACTCAGAGAAAATTAATTTATTCTTTCAGAATGCATCTGTTGAGCACTGACAAAGATGAGGTATTAAATAGTGAATGTAACTATCACGTGCTGGTAAGTTTTGGGAATCACACAACAAGACAGGCTCTGAGGATTTGTTAATAAGCTGCCACACAACTATAAAACTGCAAGATGGAGAAATCAGCGCATTTTGTCAACTATATTCTTTGAACTGGAGATTGTTCCTTCAGATCAATGAGTTCAATGCCAGCTGGATATAGTGCGATTTCTAAAATATCCATTTTGAATGTGTCTATTCATATATGTGGGGAATGTGCAAATAGTTGTGTTTTTTTTTTGTTTGTTTTGTTTTTTTGTGGCACCGGGGATTGAACTCATGACCTCGCCTTTCCCAGGCAGGTGCTTAGGCCACTGAGCTAGATCCCTGGCACAAACAAGCTTTAATTACATGTTATTTATATTCTTTCTTGAGAAAACATAGCATTTTAAAATAGCGAATGCTGCAGTTTCCCACATGGTCTCTTAGAGTCCTTGTTACTATGTGTGTTAGGTGCCATTCAGTTTACTTTTAAATGGATTTTCCATTGAAAGCTTACACGAGGGTCTCATGAAGTTAATGTATGAAGTTAAGGTCAAGAAGCATGAATTATTTGAGTTCCTATACCTGCCTTTATGGTTAAGTCATCATAATATATCATCATTGCCATAGAGAATGTTAACTTTCTAAAACTTAAAATTATTAAAATTTTTAGGGTTCTCATTATATTTTATATAACTGCTATAAGAACCCCATTATCAGACAAGTGATTACTAAAGAACAAACTTTGACACCATAAGTTTAACAAAACAGCCTTTATCTTTAATAAAGTCAGACTTATACAAATATCCAAGAAATAAAATATTTTTTAAAACTTTTTATCTTTTTGGAGAACTGAGTGTGAGTAAAATATACAGTCTAGAATTAATTCTGAACTCTAGAGTCCCTAAAATTACTCATGAACACAAAATGAAGAACAATACCAAATGCAACTGGCAATACTAACACTACTATTACTTCCAGTTATTTTTTCTTTTTGAACTTTATCATTTAAATTTGAATTCAAATATCTTAGAGTAGTGGTATACTGCTAATTCATATTTTAAGGCACATGTCCAAAACTTGAGAGTACATGCTGTCAGTACCACTGCACTTAAATAAAAGATTTATTTGATCTGAAGAAAAACCGGAGTATACTTAGAAAATTATTAGGAATTTCTCTCCAAGACTGCTCAACCTAGCAAGAGATGCTCTCTGAGTGCAGCCATCCAGTTCTCCCTCATTCTGCATCCATCAGCCACACTGGCCACTGACATCTCTGAGCTCCTCTTTGAGTTCACCTGGCTCTTCCCTGTCTAGGCTGCTTCCCCTGAATTTTTGCACCATGGCCCAGCTCAATGTTCAAGGTTTGCTGAAACTGGCATTGTTTACGTAACACATCACTGTTTTAGCTACCCCAGTGATGCATTTGTGAGCTCATAAATGCTAAGTAGATGACTGCTGTTCCTTCTCTAGGTTGTCACTCATGAGACCAAACACTGGCTTCCCTCTTCCTTGGTTTCTGTGTGTCCTCCAGATAAGCATTTTAGACTGTGTGGGTTAGACTTGTTCCTTTGTTCCTTTCTTTCCTTTCTACTGTGTCTCTGTCTCTGTCTTTGTCTCTTCTCTTTCTCCCTTGTTTCTCTTTCTGTGTCTCTTTCAGTTTCTCTCCCTCTCTCTCTTTTCTCTCTCTCTCTCTCTTACTTTTCTGTCATTGCTAAGACAAAATATCTGACACCAAAAATTAAGGAGGGAAAGGTTTACTTAGCTCACAGTTTGTAGAGGTTTCAGTCCATCATCAACTGTCTCCAAGGTAGGGTGGAATGGCACAGGGGCAATAGTTTAAGGAAGCAGCAAGAGCAAAAGTTGGTGAGGGGAGCAAGCCTCTTTTCCTTCTTCCTATTGTAAACAGGCTACCAGTTCTGCAGCAGGTGTAGCACTCACACTGTCTCGGAGCCCTCTTCTTGCATAGGCTAAAGATGTTTCCAAAATGAGGACCCTGACCTCCTGCAGAGTTAATTAGTTAAACTTCTAGATTTCCCAGGTTGACACAATGTATCAACCATTATACCCGCTCTCTTCCACCTCCCTAGATAAGTGAAACATTGTGAGATGTCCTAAATTTAATTATAAAGTCCACAGAGTTGAAAGAGGAAGAGATAATGGAAATAAATCAGTTAACAGCTGTAGGCTGAAACCAACACCAGGCTGCTCTCTCTTCTAGATTCCTGACTTACAATCTTAACTTGAAAGTGCAGTTACCCAACCTCCAGGCTGCACTACCATCTGTTCACATTAAACTAACACTCAACCTCCTCAGACCTGGTGTTTGTCCTCCTACCCCTACATTTTCCTGCTTCATTTACCCATAGCTAATGCAGTTTCAATATGAACAATGTTTGCTCTCCTTCCCCACGTTTTCATTATAAAATGCTTCTAGCTCTTAGATCTACTGGTCTTGCTGCTGGTAGTGGTGGAACTTGCCCCAAGATACGGCTCTTTTGCTAGGATCCATAACAACTGTATGAACTCTTTTATTTCAGAGAGACCTTAAACTCAAAAGTTATGTTACTACTATTTTTTCCTCTTTCTACTCTCTTTATTTAATTATTTGTTTTTTACATTAAAAATGTGAGAAGCACACCATGCAGGCTTTAACAAAGACAGGGTATGGGATGGTTCCACCCATTAACTAGATTAGGTCATTGTTTCCTGGCCCCTGATACAGGTCACTTGTTCAACTACAGACTGCTACTCCGGATTCCTGAGTCAGAGTCTCTGGAGGCAAGGATCACAGACATTAACATTTTCTCAAGGATTTCCATCAATTCCTAGTCTTTGATAAGCCTGGGAACTAGGGGACTAAAAAGAAGTGAATAAGTTTAGGAAGCTAAACAGGAAAGATAGACAGTGAAATTCCTCAAATTGATCTTCTGTAAAATGTTAAATTATTCAAATTTTGTGAAGATTTCTACGTTAATTTCCTTTCAGTTTCCTTAGAAAACAAACAGTAGTGATTAATTTTTAAAGATCCAGAAGCTAGAATCTGTCTATTCCATTATAAAAGTGGTAAAACATTAAAACCTCAAGTTTAAAATCCAGTGTTTCATTCTGTATGTATTTCCAAACACTGTGATAGGCTCAAGGGCTCAGTACAAAGTCAAACTCTTTATCAGAAATCTAACATGGAATTGGGACCCTAGGAGGGAGAAGGCTATGGAGGTACTTTCTCTAGAAGGTCCTTAAATTCTGTCCCTGTGGATAATTCCAGAGCATCTTGGTGAAATGGCAAAGCCAGCAGTGAGCACCTCACTTTTATATCATAATCCTTAGCACAACCCTAGAGGAAATTTTTCATTCTGTAGATATGTTGGCAAGTGTAATTCATCCTTTACTAGCTACTAGTACAAAATGAAGAAAGAAAAGTAATTCAAAGCACCACTGAGATCTAGTTTAAACTTTTGTCTGCTTTTTGCACCTTTTATAGTCAAGCCTAGGCCATGCTTCCTCATTTGATCTGATTCAAGCTGGTCTATTCCAAAGCTTTGTGATTAATACTTTATCTTATTTTTTAAATATTTTTATTTGTTAATAGTACTCACACCATTATTACTTATTTGCAATGTTTATCCTACTTTTTAATGAAAAAATACAAAGATGCACAGTGTATTATTCAACAGGAGTTATCACATAGATGACTTGCTTAAAATTTTATGTACTGTACACATTATGCAAAGTATGTCTAGACTTAAAACAACACTCATATTTCTGTTTTGATCCTTTTCTTCTTAGTATATGTTTGTGATACACAGTAGTTGTGCCTATCTGGGTAAGTGGTACATATACATATCACATTTTAACCCTTTTTACTTCTCTTTTCCCTCCCAGTCCTACCACCTTCCCCAATCTGTGTCCCGTGTGCCCTTTCCATTACCACAAAGCTGACCTTGTTCCATGTCACTCCAAATGTTAACTCTGATCTAGGCAGTGCACTGAGCACCTACCTACCCATAATCTCTTCTCTCTCTCTCTCTCTCTCTCTTTGTGTGCACGCACGTGCACGTGTGTGTGTGTGTGTGCGTGTGTGTTTGCTTATGAGGATGAAGAACCCAAGGCTGAGAAAAGGTTAAGAATCCAATATAGGCCACATTTCTGGTTAGGGCTGAACTAGAAGGCTCACTATTTGGGATAGTTCTGAAAAATACTAATCAGAGGAAAAAATAAAACAAAGGATATGGACAAAGGTTTAAAAAAAAAAGGAGATAAATAAAGTGGAAGAGAGGTAAGGAATGAAGAGTGGCCTTGGGTCCTTATCACTTGATGAGACCTCTTGGGACAATGGCAGGTAAAAGACAACAGCACTTCTCTGGCTCTTCTATGTAGTGGGTTTACTTCTCTGTGAAAAGAAAGGATACGTGGCTGCATATATCTCATTATGTTTTCTAAATTTTAAGCATTTAAAAAATTTTAAAACAAAAGAGGAAATCAGCTTTAAAAAACACTATCTATTAAAAAAAGTTGTAAACTAAAACTACAGGTCAAGTAAAACATAACCTTAGGAAACTAAAGCTACAGGTTAGGTAGAACATAACCCAACTGTACTAAAAGTTTCTATGTGGTTGTATAATTGATACTGATGGAGTCAACATTTTCTCTTTAGTGTAAAGTTCTGTCAGAAAACAAAAACTTCATAACAGATTTCCAAACAAAAAGTCACAGAGTAACAAGATGCCAGAACACCAAGTTAAAATATGGATGGGCACATACATATACATGTATCTGCATGTACATGTGCATATGTGAATACAAAGAGACACACCCAGATTTTTCTCTGGAAAATGTTAAGTGTTTATTGTTCTGTTATCATACAAACATATAGAAACATGTTTTTGTGGTTATGTCAGTTGCTTTAAAAACTTACATTTTATATTCAGTGCCAATTTTCTAAAATCATGAGAAATTTATGATATCTCAACAATTGAAGTTCTATACCTCTGTGATATGTTTTTTCTGATGAGGAAGGATTTTTACCTGATAAGGAGGTGATGACAAATACCTAATAAACCATGACCTACAATTATCAAGATAGCATTTTGGTTGTTAAAAAACTCAAAAAACAAAAAACACATATACATGGACACGTTTTAATCCTCTTGAAAGCCAACCATGTGTATCACAAATTTCCCATACAACCAAAAGGCTTTTGATACAGACATTCAAGGAACACTGTAGAGGGCCAGGCCAACTTGCTCTCATACAGATGTGATGGTTGGTGAGTCTCAAAACTTTATCAGGTCAAAATGCTGTAATGTAACCAAGATGAGAGGGTAAATACGTAAGCTTGGTCATAGTGGGGCATGTTAGATACACTAAAATGGAAACAATGTCTATGCTTGGTTTTGTTTGTTTTGATAGGGACAATGAATTATTAAGTAAAAAGGAATATTAGAGAGTTCAACTATAATTTCACAGCAGCCATTCTTTGATTTTCATAGTAAGTTGTTTCATTAATTACTATGACCATAGAGTTGTAAATTGCTGAAATTATTAAGATCTTCATCAGAAAATGATAATTCATAATTATGATTTAGTATAAATATGCATATTTATGTTTCTGATCACTTTATTAGACTCTAAACCTTCAGATTTTTATCCCTATAAAATATCTTTTAAAATTGTTATAGTTTATATCTAAAAAAATCACCCAAAAGTATCATGTACTTAGAACTGGGGCTTTCAGAAGGTGACTGGTTCATAACAGTGTTGTACTCATTAGGATGTCAATACACAGATGAATTCATGGCTGAATATGCTGTTAAAAAGTGGGGCTTGGTTAAAGGAGAGAGGCAATTGGGGGCACAACTTTGGAAAATACAGCTGTTGCTCTACTTGTGCCCGTATTCACTGTCTTCTAGCTGTTGCGAAGTGACCACCTTCCTTCTGCCATGTCCTTCCACCATATTGTTTCTACTTTGAGGCCACTGACCACAGAGTGAGACCTCTGAAACTAGGAGCCAAAATACAACTCTCCTTTATTTTGTGTGTGTAAAGTATTTTGTACCAGCAATGAGAAAACTAACTAAAAGATAAATGGATAGTCAAGATCATAAGAAAGAAAAACAAATAATTAGGAGTAGATTGAAGTGACATTATCAATTCACAATAGTTTTTAAAAATGACCAAAGCCAGCATCTTGTCTTGTTGACATTTGCTGATCCTCTTTAGAGTTTTAAATTTTAATGGGAAATTCAAACAGTAATACTTAAAGTCTGAGAAGTGGGGAATCCAATTAAAAGGACCCTACAGAAAACCAAATTCCTAAACTGCAACTACCTTAGGAAAAAGAGAAAACAAGAGAGATCCTGTTCCACAAGAAGAAACAACAAGGAACCTTACCTGACAGCCATAAATAAATAAAAACTATTCTAACTAAACATCAGCCTTCACGTAGGAGCTTGATTAAAACTCACAGTATCTCAAGGCACAAACAATACATTTCCATAAAGTTGTTTTACTGTTAAATTAGTTTATGTGTAATTCTCCAGACATCATGCCCAGATACCTAACAAAAGGAATTATTCAAAAAGAAGAAAAAGGGGGGTGAAGGGATGAAAAGGAAGAGAAAGAAGAAGGAGAAGGAAAAGGAGAAGGAGAAGGAGAAGAAAGAGGAAAGGGGAAGAGAAAGCAGGGGAGAGAAAGAAAAACACCTTAATGGATATAGAATTCTCATTGATAGATTTCAAATAAATGTGAGTTCCTCCCCCCCCCACACACACACAAATACACTAAAGGAAAGAAAGCACCAAGTGTAAGTGAAAGTATAAATAGTAGAGAACAGAAAGACTTTCAAAAACTTGTAACAGTTGAAATGTTATTTAAATAATGTAAAATTAATGTACTTGATATGCCTGTAGAAAGGGGAGGATCAAATACCTAACTAAAGAATAAAATGCTATCAAAACAGGAAAACATAAACAAGGATCTTTTAGAAATTTAAAATGTAATAAAAACTTGAACTTGTAGGACAAGAAACAAGTTGGAAACAGTTCAAAGGACTTAATAAAACAAAAGAACAACAGAAATATTCAGATCCAGGAAACATCTCTGAGGCCCACAGGGTTTGGGAGTCTGCAGTCAGCAGCCCAGTCACACCTGAGAGCTTTCTCTGAAGCCCACAGGGATGGAGAGTCTGCACCCAGCAACCCACAGTCATTTGGGAACCCTTGGTGATGCCTATAGGGACTGGGAGTCCACCCCCAGTGACCCTCCCACAGCCAATAACAAACTCTGAAGCCTACAGGGACTGGAAATCCTCACCCAGAGATCTGCAGCCATTGGAGACTCTCAGTGAGGTCCACTGTCTGACAGGCTGCCAGCAAAAGAAGCCACTATGAGGTGGCATCTGACCGAATTGAAGGAACAGAGAAAAATGTGAAAAGAAAAGAATAAAATGCAAATTCAAACTTCCAGTCCATCCAGATTTAGTAGAGGAGCTACAGACATGGATTACATTAGAAATCACAGAATTGAAATTTATGAAATGATAGCAACAGAAGTAAAGAAACAACTCCATGAACCTGCAAAGGAACTCAGATTAGAAATCATCTCCCAGGTAAAACTAGAAATGATAAACATAGTGAAAGAAATGCTGAACATATCTAAAGAAGACATAGTTAAAAGAATAGAGGAGCACTGCAAAATGATGGAAACCTTGAATGAACAATACAAGAAAGAATTAGAATGCATGAGGCAGATTCAAAGAGATATCCAGGAAATCAAAAATTCCATCAAAAGCTGCCAAAGTCACCTCAATGAATGTGAAGATAGACGTTGGGACCTTGAAGACAAGATTGCAGCTAGTGAACAAGAAAGGCAAGATCTTTTAAAAATAACAAACAATCAGAAAATAAGAATTCAACAGTTGCAAGATGATGCAAAGAAAAACAATATAAGATTGATGGGCAAAAGAAAAAGAAGGAGACAAGACAAATTATATAAAAAGACTATTTACAGAAATAATAGCTGAAAAATTCCCAAACATGGGAAAGGAAACTGGCATACAGTTAAGTGAAGCATATAGAACTCTGACTAGCCATAACCAAAACAAATCTATACCTAGAGATATAATAACATCCCACAAATTCAACATAAGAACAGAATATTCAAAGCTGTTTGTTTTGGTTTGTATATAGGTGGTCCCCCCCCCACGCCTCATGTTGTCAGGGAAGTGACTGAATCTAATGTTTGTGACTGACTCATTGTCTAGCACTGGAATTGGCAGTGTGAGTTCTGCACCCACCCAGGGGTGGAGCCAACATACAATGTAAGGTCGAGAAGGAAGCAGGCTTTTCCCTCTTTTGTGTGATTTGCTCTTGCCACTTGCAGCTGCCATGAATGGCTACCCCTCAGTCATGCCACCCTGCCTTGGAACCAGCTAAGTATGGACTGAAACCCCCAAAACTGTAAGAAATAAATCTTCCCTTCCTTCACTTTGGGTGTCAGGTATTTTGTCTCAGCAATGAAAGAAAAGTAGCCAAGACACTGTTAGAGAAAAGGAACAAATCACCTATAAAAGAAAGTCCATCAGAATCACAGCAGACTTTTCAACACAAACAATGAAGTCAAGAACACCATGGAGTGAATTATTTCAAATACTAAAGGAAAACAACTTCCAACCCAGAAGTATTTCAAATACTAAAGGAAAACAGCTTCCAACCCAGTGATGTAACCTGCAAAACTATCCTTCAAAATCAATGGAGAAATAAGATACTTCCATGACAAAGAACAGCTGAAGAACTTCATGACCAACTAACCAACCCTGCAAAAAATACTGAAAGATATTCTAAAGAGACATTAAAATAACTATGACTTCAAGAACACCAAGAGAAAAAACTCAAGAATGGCAAACAATTAAACAGATAGAAAGGCAAGGAAACCACAGCAGAAAGATAACACAACAAAAATAAGCCAATATAAATCACTTATAACCATTAGTGTAAATGGCCTCAATTCACCAATTAAAAGAAACAGACTGGCAGAATGGATTAAGAGGTAAGGAGCTAAAGATGGCAGAACAGTAAGCAACAGAGTAAACAGTCTCTGAGAGAAACAGTTCAGATGCTGGAATATAACATCATGGAGAGGACAAGAAGGAAGGAAGTGGGTCCCCTGAACCAAGGAAGAATCTGAAATATGAATTGAAGCCCACAAAGAGAATAAAAAGAATTTAAATGAAGAAGAAGGTGGTGGCTGGCAGCGCCTCAGCCTGGAGCTGGATTCACCCTGCCAGAAGACCTGCTGAGCCTGGAGACACGCAGTTGTGGTTGCAGTCATGGTCACAGCTGCAGTAGACCCCGAAGGTCTCTGCAGAGAGGTGCAGGAGAGATGGAGAGTGGCAGATGCAAAGATCTGTGCTGGCGGTTGGTGAGTGCTTGGAATTCCACCC
>RJWT010011770.1:0-23000 GCA_004365215.1 Cuniculus paca
GCTCCGGACGGAGGAGTGGGCAGGCCCGGGGCCACGTCCAAGTGAAATGACAAACAAGGGCATAGACTCAAATAATCAAAAGAAGGAAAGGCAAAAGGAACCTTTAGAGACACATCCTTACAAGCCCTGTGTGGTGGTGCGCGCCTGTAATCCCAGCACTCTGGGAGGCTGAGGCAGAGGTATCTCAAGTTTGAGCCCAACTGAGCAACTCAGGGCTTAAAGAAGCCCTGTCCCAAAAAAGGGGGTGGGGACATTTGGGAAAATAACTCCATGCCAAGGCCCTGGGTTCAAGCCCCAGTACTAAAAAAGATGCATCCAGATACAGACACCCCAAATGCTTTTGACCCGAAACATGGGGTGAGTCATAGAGAAATCAAGCACACTGCAAACACTCTTCACTATATCACAACTGCTCTTCGTGTAACACTAGAACAGAACGCAAATGCCGACCTGTGACAACATAAAAAGATGAGGACTCAGCCAGCCCAAACCGGGAAACTTATGAGGAAGAGAAGCACAGGAAAATATCAGATGATTTCTTCACCTAGTGAGAGGGAAAAGATATTAAGGAGCAGGGGACAAGGCTGGGGAGAGGCACTTGCCTGGCCTGTGGGTGCCTCGGGTTCCAGCCCTAACCGACTGTGTCAGCTGGAGTGAGAAACGCCCAACTAAACTGGATCAGCACGGCTCTGGGTGTGGCTGACGGGGTTTACACTCACCCTGCTCAGAGTGGCACCAAGCAATATGCTTGCATTCTGAATGAAATAAAAGGCAAACGAAGAAGGAAGGCTGCTTCAGATTCCTCGGAGAGAGGGACTCCAGTCTCCGCCTTTGCCTTGAGCACTGTCTTCCTGGCTTCCAGCGCATACCCGGCAGCTCTCCACAGCAGACCCCTGGCCTCCTCACAGGACTCAGTGGGGCACTATGCTGAGCTCCAGACCTTCCACCGAATCTTCCGAGATCCAGCCTGGGACCGACCTTTTGCACTCTTCCACACCTGACTCTACCGTGTAGAGTCTTATATATTTGTATATCTTGAATCAAATTTGTTTCTCTTCGAAGCGCTGACAGATACACCTAGCACCTCAAAACAACAACAAAAAAGTAAAGATTGAATATTAGTTACCATAGGCACAGCAAATGACATACAGTCCAGCACTTTAGTATCTTACTGTTTACATCGTCTTGGGGAAAAAAAGTGATCTATTCCCCCTTCAGAACACAAGTCTCTCTTTAGTGCAGGACTCCTCTGATTCCAAGAAGCTCCTCCTGGGTATCTGCATGTTTTAGCTTTAGAAATCATGCCTGATCCGTGATCGCATGTCTTGTGACTTCCACAAGCCCTAGGACACAGCAGAAGGTCCTCACATAACAACCGTATTCCCTCATCATCAGCAATTTCTGGAATGCGGCAGGAAGAGTCTCCACACCCCCACGAACACATGCGGTCCAACTCTGAGGCATTGCTGGCACCTGATTTCCCCATGGACAGGAGCAAGTGTGACACAATGAAGTAAATGATCCTGGATTTTCGTGGTCAAGCCAGGCTCATGCCCTGCTTCTGTTACTTGTGTGCCCAAGACTGTAGGCAAGTTCTTAAACCTATTTCATCTTTAGCTGCCCCCAACTGCAATGAAGGACTCACTTGTGCTGATGATCCAGTGACCCGATGAGATAGCTCGAGAGACATTCACTAAGGTGCCTGGCATGCGGGAGGTCAGGGAAGCTGCAACTCCCTTCCCTTCCAAAAATCCCTTGCTTTCTTGTATCACCCTGAAGTGTTCTTACTATGCTTTTTATTCTTTATTCTTCATCTAAACAAATGCGTTTTAAGTAATACTCCTTTGTGTCTAAATGTCCACGGTTCTATCACCGGTACCTACCATCATGAGAGAGCCACTCTGAGAGCTGAGTCTCTCCCAAGTGAGGCTGGAAACTGGATTGCTGCTGCCACCTGGTGGCCAGAAGCGAGTTTGAGGCAGCGTTTTGTGGAAGCTCGCTGAGATCTCTGTGGCTCAGGGCTGCGCGCCCCACCCCCAACCGCCCGCACTTAAAACCTTGATTTAGTTTCTAAGCACCAGTGTCTGGAAGCAGGGATGCATACTAGTGTGTTTCCACTTTTCGAATTGTAAGCCAAAGTCAAGACTAACTGTGGGTAACTCCTTTAACTTGGCAAAGGTTGAGTTTGAAGGTCTGACATTTTTCCTTTCTTTTCCCTATGTTTTCTTGACTTCTGAAGTCCCATGCCATATACTCTGCTTGATCTCCTCCTATTAAGAGGTGTCCATAAAAAATCTGGTAAGCTCACCGACCCTGGGGGTAAGTAACTCACGTTAAGATAGTCGCCTGGAAAAGCAGCTGCAGTACCCTAGGTTCCAACAAAAGCAAAGTAAAACCCGACCCAGTATAATCAGTCTTAGTCTAGGAAAACAAAACAAGATTTACCTATCAGGATCCACCAGTTAACCTCTAGCCAGAGACTTTCCACCAGAATGGTCCAAATAGGGCTATTAGGCCACTTTAGCCAACCCAGTGTTCCCACTGCTGTGCTTCCGGGGTCACTGTGGGAAAGCCTGCTCCCCCGTCCTCTTGGCACAGCCTCAGATCCCTTGCAACCAGGAGGTGCTCAACTCATGAGTTGCTGTTTGTTCAAGTAAACTCTTCAATACCTGCGTAGGCCCCAGTTCATCATGAAACACTAATGAAGTGTAAGGTGACTTCTCTTCCAGTCATGTTGAAAAAAAATTTTTTTTGAGACAGGGTCTTATTATGCCCTTCAGACTGACCTCAAACTCTGGGCAGTCCTCCTGCCTTACCGTCCCAAGTGCTGGGAACAGGTGTGTGCTATCACACCCAGCTCGACATTGGAGCTTCTAATATTCTGTTTGGATACAGGAATTACATGTTCGTGATAACAAATTACTAAAGGTCTTATTGCTCCTCCGTCACTCAGTCACATTACAACTGTTCCTTTTATTGCTTAAAAAAGGCAAATGCTACACTAGCTAGTCTGCATCTCCCTCTTTCCTCCTCATGTATCTTGGGTATGATGTAATGGTATTTACACTTTGACAGGAATATAAGCACCATCGTGCTCGGGTAAAAATAAATAACTAAATACATCTTTGTGCAAGCTGAGAAACCTGCAAACAGAGATAAAGGAAGCTTGGGGAAGCCAGCAGGTCTCAAGCTTTATCAAGGACGTGAATCACTGGGGCATTTGGAAACCGGGTGGGGCCCTTGGTAGATTCAGTAGGTCAGGGACAGGCCTGCAGTGACACCTGCAGTGAGGAACATGATTTTCCTAATCTGGGCTCTGTGATCGCACTCTGAGAATCTATCTGCAGGCAGAGATTCTCAGCCCTAGGTACATATTAGAATCACTGGGACATTCTAAAATATTCCAATTCTGATCGGTGCGATCTGGGACCAATATAATGACCTGTGTGAATCTCTCAAGGACCAGGATTGTCAAACTCAGGACCTTGTGCTTGCCAGGTAGGCACTTGTGCCACTGAGCTATATCCCCAACTGGAAAAGCAATGATTCTTAAACTTGGCTAGCTACTCATTGGAATCATCGGGAAGCCCCAGAGACAGTGATGTAATTCGTTGAGACATTCGTTGTGGCTGGGGTACTGAGAAACGCTGGCTAGCCACGACTGAAACGGGCTGGGCAGGCCGAGAGGAGAAGGTTTAAGAATGGCTAACTGACAGTTCCCGGATGAGGTCAGGTGAGGCCGACAGGGAGGGGAGTGAGCTTGTGTCTGGCACCCCTAGCCTGATGGACACGGGAAAGCAGAGGTAAAGACGGCCTCTCGTCCCCATAATAAACAGTTGGTGCTGCCCAATGAGTGTTTCTTGAATCCAAACTCTGCTTTCTGCACTGGTATGGAAGGAAGACAATGACAACTAACTGCACATCCTTGATCAAAAGATCCGAGCCACTGAGTTTCAGTCCGTGGCAAGAGGACCAAACGCCATCTCTCCCTCACACCTGCTTTAGCCTCATTGATCCCGGGAAATCAGTGTGGCCTGGCGCAGCGACTGCCCAGGCTGAGAAAGAGAGCCCCTGGGCCCTGCTCCGTGACACCCACGGAGGACAGTCCTAGGCCTGGGCCGGCTCCCCCTGGCCAGAAGGCACTGTCCACATCCCTCTGGGCTCTGCTAATCTGGCAGCATTCGATGGAAGCTGCAGCCCGCAGCTTCCCCGGCCACTCCGGAAGAATCAGTTTCCGCACTCGTCTCCATCAGCCGCTGTCTACCAAGGCCAACTTAGAGCCGAAGAGCCAGCCAGCTTCTCTTTCTACTCTGAGTTCCCCCCACAAGTTGAGAGTTTATTTTTCAAACCCTCCTTTCTAATAACCTCCCTGGATGGCCCACAGACTCGTTTTTTTGTTTTTAACTCAATCAGGCGTAAGAACAAGAACAGTTAACGTTTCACCGGGTGTTCGCTCTGGCAACACCCCAGCGAAGGCTGTTTAATTTACAGCAACGTGGCTGCGGGCGAGTCAGCCTAATGAGGGAGACTAAAGATTTAGAGTTAAATATTAAATTTATCTTAGTCTTTATTTCTTGCTGTTCCAACCAATAAAAAAAATGCCCCTGGGATATTCCATCAGAAGCCTATTCAGCTCTCGGTACCTCATGCACAGCCAGAAAGACATTTAACTGTAAATTACATGTGCGGCAGCCGCGGTTCCACAGTATTTGCTTCCTTCTCGGTTTGGTGGTATAACCTCTGCTGATTGCAAAGACAACAGACTAAGAGTTTTTCCCTGAAATAGCTTGGCACGGGTTTTCCTGGATAGGCTAATAACCTGGCTTCCTCTCTCAGGACCATGCTATAAACCAGGACACTGCGTAAATGGACCAGTAAGGAGACCCAGGAACACCCTGAGTGAGGCTTTCCCTGTCTCCAAGATATTGCTGATTAAGTCCAAGTTTGTGGTTGACTAGTAGATCTCAAGGGTACAATGGAAGAAGCTGGACACGGTGTTCACCCGAGTCGCCAAAGAGCCACAAATATTCTGGTGGAACGAACTCTCTACAAAGGCACCCGGTGAACTGAAGACGCAATATTTTCTTCTCTGATCTTGCTCTGCTAACTCTCCCCTTGCTGTGGGGCCACTTGACCCTCGGTCCTCCGGAAACCCTTCTTCCCCGGCTGTCTGAACGTCTCAGCCTGCCTGCCCCTTCTCCCTCCCTGGCTCCCCGTCACACACCCAGGCAGGTGGACGTCACAAAGTTCTGGCCTTGGCTTCTTGCTCCACCCCCCTCTCCCTGGCCTCCCTGCTCCTGCTCCAGCTCCTGCCAGGGTGGGCTGGCCTCACACTTCCCCCAAGTCCAGCTCAGTCCACTGCCCGCAGCCTCGAACACTCAACCAAACGAACTGTGCCCCTTTGCCCCTCCATGCTGGCTCCTTCGACGGCAAAAAGAGCTCCCGGTCCCCACTTATTCCCTGCACCCACCTTATACTCCCATGCTTTATAATCTCCTCTCCGCTTGATTTCTATAACTTTCCATCTGGTTCTGCTTGCATCCAGTATTCCCCTCCCCGCTTATGTTTGTTTTCCGTAGTGTTTGTAAAGGCTCTTGTTGTGCTGCCATGTGCTTGACTTACCCCTGCCTGCAGAACACAGCCCTGGAGAACTTTCCCCAGGTGCGGCTCCTCCAGTAGTGGGGCTCGGCTCTTCGCGCTCTTCCTGCATTCTCCCCCGCTCAAGTGCGGCGCTCGTCCCCTCCTGAGACGCCCTCGTGTGTTTCTGTCACAGTCACAGGGCACACGTCATGTCCCCGGTGAGGCAGTAGGGAGGCCCCCACTAGTCGGTGGAGCTTAACCCTGGCTCCTGCCCACGGTTCTCTCTTTGATTTCTGCATCCTGCTCTGCATAGCTATCATTATTTTTATGTATTTTTACCTGCCTTTATCATCTGACTTGAATCTCTGGGTAATAAAGCAAAATATGAGTCCCAGCCTAGGCACTGGTCAGACACAGGGGCGCCTCAGTACTCCTCGGCATGTTGCCCTGACCCCCACGCCTCGTTCTCTGACTTTCACCCCCTGCCCACGCCTTGGTGGATTCTGTGTCCAGCAGGAGAGCCAGGCATGGGCTGCAGCGGGAAGGAAGGAGGGCCACAGTGACGGGGTCTGTGAGCGCTTTCCCAGCAGGGCCCGCGTGAAGATTGCTGATTCTTTGCTGATGCTTTGCTCCGATGCCCCTCAGACAGGTTTCCCTCCATGCTTGTCTTACTGCCCAGGACGTGGCCTTACCCTGACACTCACAATGCCAACACCTCCACACCTCACCCTCATAGCAGGAGACAAGTAGGCGGACTATAAATTTATCCTGCTGTGGATATCACGTGGCCGCTTCTCTGTGGCTTCACTCTCCATGATTTTAATTACTGCGATTGACAGCAGCCTGAAGACAGTAAATGGAAAATTCCAAAAGCAAAAGAAAAAAAACGCATGTTTTCAAGAACTTTATTTCCTCGAACTTGCAACAAGCCTCCTGCCTCAGCCTCCCAAGTGCTAGAATTATAGGAGTGCGCCGCCACGCCCAGCTAAGAACTCTTACCACACTAGGCTGCTCGGTTTGTTCTATTTTATCATTAGTTGTTTCTGCTCATCTTTTACTGTGCCTAACTTATAAATAGAGCTTTGTCATAGGCATGTGTGTGTAGGAAAACGCAGTGTAGCCATCTGCCACATAACAATGCTTTGGTTAATGCAGACCACGTGAGCAAAGGTGGCCCCGTGAAACAGTCACCTACTGATGTTGGCGCCACCTCAAGTCTTACAAGAACAGCCCGCGATGTTGTCACGGCGATGAGACAGCTAAGGACACACATCTCAGGGTGGATGTCACGGTGATGAAGCAGCCTGTGGCTGCCTTTAGGGTTCGCTACTATGTGTGGTTTCAGGTGTGCACTGCAGTCTTGGAAGGCGTCCCCTGCCGAGAACGGAAGCCACTCAACAGCCTCGTCATACATGCATGAGGAGAGGGTCCGGCGAGAAGCTGGCAAAGGCCAGGGGCACGTGGAAGCGGTGGACCCTGTGCGGACCCACGCCACCCTCACAGCTGAACACAGCCCTCGTCTGTCAAGGCCCAGGGCTCTCTCGCCCTGGGACGGCAGCCCGCTCTGCGCTCCTCTGCCTCTTTCCTGTCTTGGTCCTGCAGCATGTAAATGCCTTCCATGTTTACCTAGCTTCCCATGCTACACTGAGCCCTCTTAGAGAAGGGGTCATAGTTTTGGGGGTTTTTTTTGTCTTGTTTCTTTCTACAGTGCTAGGGATTGAACTTAGAGCCTTCACACTGAGCTATATCCCTAACCCTTATATTTTATTTTTAAAGTTGAGACAGGATCTCAGTAAATAACTAAGTTGCCCAGGGTGGGCTTGAACTTATAATCCTCCTGCCTCAGCCTCCCAGAGTGCTGAAATTACCATGCCCAGTGAGGTTGTTTCTTTTTATATCTTTTAAAGTCCAATGCTAACGGGGTGCCTGGCATCTGAAAAGTACTGGGTATTTGATGAAAGAATGAATGGTCTCTGTTTTATGTTCTGTGCGCCAGGTGATAGCTAAAGCAATTACTCAATTACTCTGCCTTTAAAATGCGGAAACAGTCACTGACAATACATAAATACTCATGTGGGTTCTCCTGTAATGCTTTATGCACTAAGAACTCTGAATGTCACTTAATGTTCCCATCATGAAATATTTCTCTATTTTTAAACTTTGAGTGTTTAAAAATGCAGGAACCATTCTTACAGTGGACTTCAGCAAAGCAGGGGGCAGGTTGGGTCCCTGGATTCGGTCCACAGGCGGCAGTTGGTCAGTTCCTGCCTCGAGCCCTTGAATGACTCCACGTTCCAGGCTGGGGAGCAGCCCTGCCCAGGCCCATGGGCACACAGCATCCTGAGACCGTCCTGCAGGGACACTCGTGGCGGTGGCTGGTAGAGATGCCCTGATCGCCCACACAGGGCAGCCTGGTGAGTCTCACAGGAACACTTTTCATCGGCGTAGTCACCAGTCCATCTCAGGGACAGGATTTCCACTCAGGGACTAGGACACCACTGGGGACTGGGGGCAGGGGGCTGACCCTGGGCAGTCACCTGGGAACCATGGTGCAGTCAGGAGGGAGAGCCACAAGGTCCATCAAAGACCCCGATTCCAAAGGCTTCATGTGTGCCAGATAGCTTTTGATCTGTTTCAAATAAAAGAATTTAAAATTCCCAAACAAAGCAAAACTCCAGAGGATAGTGTCAAAGTAATGGGATTATAGCGGTGAAAACAGGTCAGTGGGAAGACATCTGCCTTTTACACCGACAGAAATAGCTCTGAAGTACCGGGCCGCTGCCTCTCTTCACCCAGAAGTGAGTCTGGAGCCCGGCCGAGGGGCACTCTGCAGACAATTTGTCTTGCCTGTTGCGAGCAGGCATTAGCTACTTCTTGAGTATCTCTCATGGGTGACTAGGGAGTTCAACAGGCTGCAAAGAAGGGGAAAGAGAGGCTTCACAAAAACACACTGAGCATTTGTGCAAATATATCCACCCCCCCACGCCCACACTTATCTCACATTCGCTGGGTCGCAAGAAGTTGGATGTGAACGCTGACTTGCTAGGAGGGATTAGCAGATACGCCAACAGCCACAGCTAACTGCTACTCGCCTCTCGGTGGGACGCACCCATGGGCGACGGGAGGTGGTGGTTGGATTAGACTGTGAGGTTCCTTCTCGCTCAGTGATTCCAGGATTCTCTATATTCTACCACATTTTCATAACTTGAATTTCAACAGATCTCAGCCACATTTGGATGTGGAAAGAACACAGTGTCTTGTATGCATATCGTGGCCAAAGGTGTTTAACCTGGATGAAGTCATCATGAGGTCACGCATCTGGCAAGTCCAAGTCGTGAGACCACAGGACAACTGGCCTGCACTCCCCAAAAGTCCACTCTCTGCAACGTGGAATCTTTCTAATTTATAAATTTTCCAGATTCAAAGAGATAAAATTCTAAATGTGGTTTAGAGACCTACCACAGCTGCGGGGATGCTCAGTGATCTGACCAGGGGCAGATATAGCACTGCACGTGATATCGTGTACGGTAACAATACTGCGGTTATATAGGAGGATCGCGCTGTTTCCAGGAAATACCAGCCTAGAAGTTTGGGGGTCAACTGCCTTAGTGTCTGCGATTTACTTTCAAGCGGTTCTGAGGGATAAAAAAGGGCAGGGAGTGAGTGGGAGGTAAAGGAAATGTGGTAAAGTAGAAATAAACCCCTAATAAACTGAGGAATAAACCCAAAGAAGGGGGTGACATCTTTTGTTGCACTGTTCAATTCACTTTTCTGTGGGTTTGAGTTTTTCCAAAATTAAAAGTTGGGGGAAACGTTTCCGTCTTCCTGTGGGGGAGGCGCCCTGGAAGGAAACCAAGGGAAGACAACTGAGGAAGAGCATCGTTTGCTCTGGGGAAGTTGAGATCTGGACGCAGATGCTCGAGTGAGACCTTTGAGGCTGGAAGACAGAGCAGGTGACAGGAAGAGTCTCTGGGTCCCGCGTTCTTGGGAAAGAGAGTTAACAGGGGAGACCAGATGTGTCCAGAGCCACGCAAAGTAACCCCCTCGGGGGCTGAGGACGCAGGACTCAGGAGGACCCCAGGAGACTCGGGAAAATCTGCGGGTGGCATCATCCGCGGATCACACCAAGGACTGAGACAGCTGCTCCAAGTGTGTAGAGGAAATCTGCACAGAATCGACCCAGGAAATCCAGAAAGGTCGTGGTAGCCCATCAGAAGCCACTAGTTCCTGAGAGAGGGGCCTAGTGGTTGGCTGCGGGACAGCAGTGGCTGGGATGCGGAGGGGAGGACAGAGGAAGTAGAGGCCAGCGCTGGGTAAAGAGTGGGGTGGGGGGTCCCCTGCCAGAAGGGATCATCCCCCACAGACTACAAGAGTCATGGGACACGCTCGATTTGAACACCAGTGCTTGTGGCAGAAACGACAGTCCTTGACTCTGTATCTTTCAAATGGGCGTCAGAAAAACGACTGAGTCTGAAAACAGAACCATCTTGGAAGCGGCCTATGTGTCCATCAACAGACGACTGGATCAAGAGAATGTGGTATTTATACACAGTGGAGTACTACACTGCCATAAAGAAAGATAAGCTTGAGTCATCTGCAGGAAAATGGATGGACTTTGGGACCATCATAGTACGTGAAATAAATCAGACACACAAGCTTAAATATCACAGGACCTCTCTTATAGGAGAAATCTAAAACATAAATAAGTTAAAGAGCAAAATAAAAGATAGGCTATGGCAAACAGGAAGGTAGATCTTTTGCACAAGGGAAGGAGACCAAGAGATTGTGGGGGGGGAGTTGGAAAAGAACTAAGATGTATTATGTGTCTGTGATCATTGTGTACTACAAACATTCACTGATAAAAATAAGAGCATAGAACCAGTTCTTCCACATTGGGGAGAACTGGGGCCCCCTGGAGGGTTTCTTAACCCCAGATCATTGGCAGGGGGGCCCTCTAAGGGTGTTTGCTCCCTTAGGGGAGGGGTGGGACCCAAGATTTGCATAAGTAACAAACCCCCCAGTAACACTGATGCCACTGGCAGGGGGACCCCAGTTTGAAAGCTGGCATTCAAGAGACGAGACAAAAACAGGATCTCAACCTGCAAATGGCAAGAAAGAGAAGGGAGAAATGAGAGGCTTTAGGGACAGGTGCAATGGAGTGAACACCTGGCTCAGAGTCCAGAAGAGGCCGGGGATGATGGAGCTGCAGAGGAGGGTGTTTTCCTGCTGCAGATAAGGAAAGAAGCATTACTCAAGGGGTGGAATGGAAAGCAGAGGCTGATGGCACCACAAGGAGTGGCCAGCTAAGTCCTTGCCCTCCATGGGCCCCCAAAGGCATGGGCTGAGGGCCATTCCTCAACCAAAGTCTTCAATATACCCCTGCAAGACAGGATTCATACACTAGAGCCATGTCCACCCTCCCCCGGACCAGTGTGGTCAACCCCAGGACACCTGGCCTGTTTCCTGGGAACATCCTTGATATCTGTTGCCATGACCTGTGTAGCTCTTGGGGTTCTTGGCGTGAAGGATGCAAGAGGATGAGAAAATAAAGAAGAGACAAAGCTGGGGTCAGCTGGAGCCCTTATCCTCCTGATGGGAGAGCAGGAACTGCTCAGCCACCGTAGCACATTTATTTATACCCTCCCAAGAAGAATGTCAGGTTCAACCCCACTGCCTAGCAACTTGTTTGCCTGGCTGGCCTGGGCCCCTTGCCTTCTTTGTGCTGGAGTAGCTTGTTTATGTGGCTTGTTTTGGACTCTCTGTGTTTTCAGGGCTGGCCTTGCTTTAGCCCCACACGTGTGATCAATCTCCAGCTTCAATGGCTCCCTACAGCCTATACCAGATCAATAGCCAGCAGATACAACTCACTGCCTTACAATACTATTTCCACTGTAGTAAGAGCTTTAAGGTAGTCAGCATTTACCAAGGGCCAGGGACGTTGGGGACATGGCCTTACTTAGTACCCACTGGCACCCACCAGCCTACAGGATTGTACTGCGTTCATAGATAAGTGATCCGCCGTCAGACAGGGTGAGTGTCTCACCCAAGGTCACCCAGCAAGTGAGAATGTAAGCAATCAGCACCTCCCTATTTTTCTTCCTAGGAAGAAATTTCACCCAGGAAACAGGAAGAGGAGAAACATAAACCAGAAGAGAGAAGGAATGCAGAGCAAGAAAAGCAGCAGAGGCCAGCTGCAAGAGGTGAGCTCTGGTATGCATCGAAACCTAGCCTCTCCTTTCCCTTTGCTAATTTTTATTTTTATGAGTGCATGCTCACAGTCCCTAAGGTCCGCATGCCTTGTGTGGAGTGGGGACCCATACATAGTGCATCCGAATTCCCTCCTGCCATCCCCTTTCCCTCTCCTCCATCCCCGTTCCCTCCATCTCTTCAGCCCTTTCCCTGTCACAAAAGATTTTCTTATTTCCTATACTTGTTTATTTCACTGTTTGATTTATTTATATTTTGACTTTCTCATATAAAAGAAACCATGTGATATGTAAGCTTGTGTGCCTGATTTACTTCACTTAACACTATGGTCTTGAGGCATTTATTTTCCCACAGATGACTCAGGTTTATGCTTCTTTATGACAGAGTAGCACTCCACTGTGTACGAATGCCACATTTTCCTTACCCATTCATCTGTGATGGACATAAAGGCTACTTCCAAGATTTAGCATAGGAGACAGTGTTACATCCCTACGCTGACCTGTGTTCGCCTTGCTCTTCTAAGTTAGAAGTCTCTCACGTAAAACACACAATGCAGGATTCCTGACTTTCAGACTCCTCCAAAACCCTGCTGCCTCCCCAAGACCGAGTTCGGAGTTCTAGTCTGCATCCACCACACTAGGCCACGCTGGGCTGACCTCGGCAGCAGCGGTGACCCTGCACATGGCGGAGTACCGCAGTGCCACGTGGAAAGGTGGGAGGGCATCACATGCATGAATGGAAGCCTGCAGCAGGGGCTTTCCGAGCTTTGATCTGTTTGTGAAGCTGGTGAAACTGCTGTCTGGGAATCACAGCCAAATCCAATATAAGGACTTCGAGCAGCCCCCCTGCCTGGGGCCATATTTTCAGGCTTTGTAAAATTACTAAACATCTGAGGAAGAGAAGAGCCAGAGTCTATGACACAGGGAGAGTTACATGCATCCTCAAGGCCAAGTTAAAGACTGATGCAATGACTTCAGCCTCTCCAGTTAGCCCAAGTGTTGTCACCCCAAGGACAGCATTGCTTGTCTGCCTGCTCCAGTCAACTGAATCTCTCACTGCAGGCAGAGGCAGGACCACGTTTATGTGTCAGCTCTAGACAGAAAATTTACTCATGCCTGGCCTTTTCTTGTTGGTAAGAAATAAAACACACATCCCAACATTTTGCAGTGCTGGGGTAATAGTTCATCTTGAAGTCTTGCCTTCCAAATGACTGGTTTCTGGCCAGGATACCAGAGTCCTGAGTAAGTAATGCAAGCCCTGAAAGGCTGTAAGGAGGCGGATATTCACGGAGCTAGCGAAGCTGCAGGGGTGAGGAAAGGGGCCCTAACTCTTGTGCTACTTCACAAAGCTAAATGTCACAGAAAGATGTTCCTTCTAGCACATCACACGAAGCTCCCTAATCAGGGCTATCAGGCGATCTCAGGAGAAGTAGAAAGAGACTGTGAGCCACTAGAGTCCAATTAAAAAGCAATAGGTAATCAACTCAAGAGGAAGAAAAGCAAGTTCGATATTTTCTGTTCTATTTCGGTACCCCTGCTATACTCAGTTTCATGGCTAAGACCTATGAGTCTATGGTTTTCTTCCCAGGAATTTCTTTTAGTCTCTCCGTGGATCGTAAGCCACGAAAGGGGCTGCAAGCAGCTGGTGGGTTCCGAATTACAATGAAAGTGGCATGGAGCCCATGCAGGAAGCAGGCAGAGGGGAAGAGTCATGACACGAAAAGAGGGCTTAAAATAAGATTAATAAAAAACGCGACTCATTAGAAAGAGATGGTTGCTTTTTAAATATTCTGTTTGCAATTGCAGGACAAAAAGAGGACTGCGTAAGACAGGACTGCTCTTAAAGCCATCAGTTAACTCGCTGCAGCCACCTCTTCTAAATCACCTGGGAAGGTGAGGCTTAGAAGTCGCGGCTGGAATCGCCACAGAGCCACAGGCACTTCCGCCCCCAGAAGACCTCGCTGTCCCGCAGAAGGGTGAGCGAGCTGGGGCACTGGTCAGCCCCGCCCAGCGCGCGCCGGCCTCGGCACCGCTCCCTCGTGCTGATGTGACCAGGCCCTCCTCCTGCAGGCGGGGCACGGAGCTGGGGGGGTTCAGGAAGGGTTACCAGCCTGAGGCAAAGCAGTCTCATTGGAACTGCACCTGTGAAACGCGATTTTTCAAGGTCGGGAGGTCGAAGATATTTTGTCAGTTTGCACACACAGCCTGTGAGCCTCTCATCCCACTCCAGCCCCGGACCCTGCGAGCGTTTGGAGGAATCTGCTGCCGCCCACGTGTGCCTGCCGCGTCGCCTCCATCACACCCGTCTATCAGCCCGCGTGTCTGCAGGCGCTCACGGCTCGGGTTCCACCCAGAGTCCTTGTCAGCTGCTTTTATCTTCTCCTGATGGCGCTCGTCAATCCCTGCTGCTGATCACTTTCCGTGGATTTTAATGTATTTAGCGATTTAGAGACGAACAGTCCTTCTTGGTCCCTGTACGTGTGGCTCAGTCTTTTCAGCGGGAAGCACAGTTTCTAAATTCAGGATGAGCGTCCAAAATCACAGAGGCATGTTCTGTGCTGTGCTATCGAGTCTGCCTGTGGGCTGAGTCAGGCGGAGATTTTCAGGTAAACCACTTTGCACCTATTCCCTAGGACGCTACAGAATGGCAGACAAGACACTGGCTGCCTATGCCTGGGCATCCGGGAAGAAGGGGGAATTCAAACCGAGGGTTGCTGGGTTTCTCTATAATATGCTAGGGAGTCCACAGGTTATATCCCAAATGCACGCCGCACTAAGTGAGCTAATTAGAAGGACAAAAGGAAAACACCTTGTATAAATTTGCACTAGGGAACACTCATGTGTAGCCAGATTATAATCTAAGCTCACTGTGACTGCTGATTCCTACAGGGCAGAGGGTGTCTATATTTTTTCCAATAAAGCATTGAAAAACAAGGGCGATGTGCTGCCAGCAACATTCCTGTGCCATCACATCCTCTTGGTGATGAAGACAATCTGCGGAGAGATTAAGTTAGAGCTAAGACAATCGGGATGATGGGTTCTGTGGCAGTCACATGTTTTGCATCCCCAGTCGCTGCAGAGCCCAAGAAGATGACAGTCCTGTTTCCAAATCTGTATGCAAATTTTTTTCTCCATGGCGGCATCAGAAAACAAAATTGGTCTGTTGAGTTAATCACTAACCAGAGCACTTCAACGTGCTCGAGTTCTGACATCTAATCAGCAATACGGCTGCATTTAAATACTGAAGATTTAAAGGATTTGGGCTTCAGAAGCGAAGGATTTTCTAGATAATCTTGCCTGTAAGGTCCTCGACTTGCGCCGTCCAACGCTGCCAACCGTGATCTGCAGGAAATTACAGGGCAGTGTTTTTAACGTCTGTTTTTCTCTTGTGTGTACGGCTGGGAGTAATTAGCATTTGCTAGTGAAAAACTCATTTCTTAATTTGGCGAGTGACTTAGTAGACACAAAATTTGCAAGATGCAAAATTTGCAAGAAAGTGTGGGCATACCCTCCCCCTGCAGTTAAATCCAGCGTTGAGCCAGGCAGCGTGTGGTGGCCACAGACTCTGCTCAGAGACCTCCAAGGCTGGCGCTCCAACCTGTATTTTTTTTCCCCTGATCTCTTTAATCTCTGAACAGAGAGAATCTAACAGAGTAGAAACCAAAATTTAAAATTATGTGGAAATAAAAATGCTTTCAGGTTATTGCAGTGTAGATTATGCAAAAAAGGAATCATTCAGATGGGGCAATCAGCTTCCATTAAATAAGCCTAAAATAAGGAGCTGAGGATTAAAAAAAGAAGAGGAAAAAAATAAAAGAAAAAAAAATAAAAAAGGATGCTCTGCTTTCGGTGCCCCCTGCTGGAACACTGGTAATTACGCTTGTTGGAATATTTAGCATAATTAGTCTTCAGCTGCCCATTTCGGTTTTGCTCCAGATATAAATGTCAAGGCGAAGCTATTAAAAGCCATGTTCTTGAGAAACAGGCCCTCAGAAGGAAAATCGCCCAGGTAGCAAATGCTCCGCTGGAAATCACAAATGTCATGGAATATGTGTATTGTTGTGCTGGCTGGATGCACTAATTACTATAATTCTTTTCTCGCTTATAAACTCTAGGCTAGTTGATAGCCACAATAAATTATTTCTTATGTTAATCAGCTTCCCAGTCAAGTCAAAGCCGAAGCCACAAACGTGCCTGCCTTCGGTCAGGTCCAGGCTGTGTACCCGGGTCAGGGATTCTGAGTAAGAGGCAGCGTGCTCTGGCCCGAGCTCCTAGAAAACAGGCACAGGATTTACTGTCCACTCACTCACTTAAAAATAGATTTTCTTTTCCCCTGCAGGCATGAGTCTCCCTGGCTACAGTCACCAAAAATAGGCCAGGGTGTCACAGCCAAGCAATGGCCCCTGTGTCTGCTTTGCATGTATTATGGGTACCTCCCCTGGGGAAGGTGGGAAAGCCCCATGTTGACAGACACACATTTCCGCCTTCTTAGGGAGAGGGCCGCTGTTGCCCTCTCATCTTCCAGAATCCCTTTGATCTGAGCCGGGACCTGGGAATGGAGAGGAGACCAGCTAAGGAAGCAACCTGGGGAAGGGAACCCCACCAAGCCAGAGACAGGGAAATGTTCCATAACAGCAAGAAATGTAGCACATGCCTGTAATCCCAGCACTCAAAGAGGCTGAGGCAGGAAGATCCCAAGTTTGATCCCAGCCTGGGCAACCTAGCAACTTACTGTCTCACAGTAAAAACAAATGGGGTGGTGGATATAGTCGCTCAGTACAAAGGCCCTGTGTTCAAACCACAGTTTAGCAAAAAGGAAGAAATGTAGCCACAGAAGGCAGGGTCCTGGGATGTACGGACTTCATAGAAGCTTGAAGACATTTCCTGTCCTTGTTTTATCGGTGAGAAAACTGAAGTAGAGGAGGACAGGAGCTCCCCCAGATTCCGGTGAGTTGGTGGCAGAATTCATGTACGGGGCTCTTTCATCACGTCTCAGTTCACAGAAGTAAGAAAGGGTGAGGGCTTCTCTCGCCAGGTGGATATTTAATCTGCCTACTTTTTTTCAAAAATGATAAAAAGTAGTATTTTTGTAAAAGCACAAACGGGGGCTGAAGAACAGTACGAGCATGCTTGCAGGTGTCTCCATATGCAGGGGGATGAAAATATGGGAATAGGCAGGCCAGGTCACAGGGCAGGAACACTTCTCAACCTTTTGGTTGCCTAATAAATGCTTTCAGTGATTTGCAGGAGTCGGGTTCCACAAACCTTGTTTAATATGCAGAGAATCTGCCACTTCCAGCTCAGAAACAGTGGATGGTTGGAGGCAGAAATGAGAACTTTCTAGAATACCAAAGCAGAGGGGTACTGCCCAAGCTGTAAGTAAGGCCCAGGGTCCTTCCCTGGCCACAAACCAATTTAATTAAGCCCTCCTGGAATTGCTTTTTATCACCTAGATAAAAAGCAGTTTGCAAGCGAGAGACAAAGCCTGACACACAAAATCTTATTCATAAGCTTGGGTCTTGTGACTTAATAGTCACACTAAGACCCTTAGAATACATTTGTGAGTTGGAAATGAGTCGTCAAAGGACAGGAGGCCTTGAGGTGACCACGAATATTAGAACTCCTTGGCCTCCATAAAATCGCTCAGAGTTACAGATTGCAGCTCTCCAGTAAGTGCCCTGGCAGCCGTGTCTACTTACATCCAGGAACTGAATCCTATCTGGATGCTGAGGCTGGGGAAAAAAGTGTGGGGCTAGACAGAACATCAATATTGCCTCCATTCTGGAACAATCAGTTGCCTGCTGACTTTTTTCTGTCTAATATCTCCACATCCTTGGGAGAATTGCTCCCCACACCCCCTGTCCATGCAGAGGAGGATTCTGGCCAACTTGTCTGAGAGTGCCATGCTTCTCTGGCTGTGGGGAAGGATTTTCATTCCACAGAGACTGGTGGAGCACGCTCATGGTTAAGTTTCACTGTGTCAAAGTGATTGTCTTGGGAGTCAGCCAGGGGATTGACGGAGCACACTTCTAGGTAGGTCTGGGTCATGGAAGTGTGACCTAGCTCCTGCCCCCTTCCTATCTGGCACTGTCCCCCTGCTGTGCTTCCCATCCACCATGAACTAAGCAGCTTTGCTACACCATACCCTTCCACCGTGATGTCCTGTCCTGCAGGCTGTTGACCATGGACTGAATCCCCTGAAACCGTGAGCTAAATTAAACTTCTCCATTAAGTTGTAGGGGTCAGGTATTGTGTTCCAGCAACCAAAAAGATAGTCAAAACAGGAATGCTGTCTTGGCACTGGGATATAGGCAAGACAGGAAATCTCTCTGCTGCCAAAATCTCATCCTCTCCATAGGATGGAAAAAGATTATCTGCAGTTAGAGATAGTGAAGCCTGAAGGAATGAGTCCTAGATGTAGCCACACCTAGAGTCAGCTCCACCCCACAGCAGACAGTAAGGTACAGCCCTCAGTTCTGCTTTCAAGAAAGCTCAGTCATGCTCTCTGCTTGGGAGGAGGGTGCCCACCAGTAGTCAGAGTGCACAACCTCGAGCTCTTAGCTCCACCAAGGTGCACCACCTTGTGGGCTGAGGTTACACCCTTCTCAGGCCACCCCAGCCAGTGACTAAGCAAAGCAGCGGTACAGAAGGTTACTTCCCTCCCCTGGGTCCCAAGGCATTCACAGTGTCTCATTATTTTTTTGTGGCACCCACTAATCCAAAAGAAATACCGGCAGCTCACTTTACTAAATAGGTACAAGTAATTAACACTAGTAGTTTGCACACTGACATATGTTACTGTATTTTTCTGAAAAATTAAAAATACCCCACAGGGCCCTAAATGTTCTCCAGAACACCATGGAGCATCTACGCAGTTCAGGAACTGTGGACCTGCCATTTGTCCCCAGTGCAGGCCTCCAAGAAAGTCCCAGTGGGCTGACAGAGACCAGCAGATCTGCACTGCAGACTGACTGCTCCCGCCTGTTCCTTCCCTGGCATGGCTACCCGATTCAACTTTTTAATAATCCTCATTCCTCTGTGCATTTGCTTCTGGAAGAAACCCAGACTGCAACAGACCTCTTCACTTTATTTTTTTAAAACATAAATCCTCTTCGAAAAATTGAAGCTCTTTGGAGTTGGATCGTTGCCCTGCAGCATCGGATGGGCCCCAACAAATGTGCCAAGATAAGTGAGTGGCTCTGGCCAGTGCTCATGATAAACTCGGAAAGTGAGCAGAAATGACAATCTGATTTTCATTGTAATGAAGAGGAACACAAGATAGTTCTCAGGGTTTTCGGTTAGTAAATACTCTAAAGCGTAGCGCTCGTGTACTTCTCCCTAAACCCATCTTCTAGACAGCATGCAAACTGCATGCTCACCCTGAGCTTGGGGGAGAACACACCCAACACACATGATAGCACTTATCTTTTTGAAGGATGATAGAAAGTTTGCTTTTGCAAGATGGTGTCCCTGGCATTAGAATTGGCAGGGAGGGTAGTAAGCCTGGCACTCCTTGGCCCAGTTGGTGGGTATAATGTATAAGGGATTAAGACTCAGAGGTAATGGACAGGCAACTTCTATAGTGTTAAACAGGCCATCCCACCCATGCAGGATTCCCAAGCCATTGGAACAGATCTTACCTCTGTGTCTGATGGTGGAAATGACATCAGCAGGATGATTTACTTTAAACGACACGCTCAGTTGTCACTGTATTCCACCCCTAGCTTGTCACTCCACTCCAATACTTCAGACATGTCCATGAAATCCACTGCTCCCCCAAATTAACTGATCTCCTATGCCTAACCAAACTGCACCCCTGCTATGCCTCTGGTTCCTTATCATTCATCCCTTCAGAAATCCTCAGAACCTGCCCTCTCCACTCAACTGGTGGATGAGCTTCTTCTCATCAAGCTCAGTCATCTTTGCTTTCCATCTCCATTCTCTAATTTACAGCTCCCAGTCTCTTTCCTGGACAGCTGTGACTCCTGCTGTCAGCAGTCTACCCCTTCGTACACAGCCCACCCAGACTTTTCCTTCTACACTCAGCAACTGCATTTCCCTGCTTCACATCCTTCCCAATACTCCTGGATGATCATCCGCCCTTGCCACAGGTGGCCCCTCTACCCTCCTGCCCCACCAATCCTTCCTATGAAATTGGTGTTCTGGCCACACAAGGTCTAAGTAACCACTTTTTTCTAAGTAACCCAAACTTTTTCTCAGAAAGTCCCACATGACTCTTGTAGAAGACCAAGGATTCTTCTACATCGTATCACTGCTTCTACACAAAGTGATGTGGCCCACTAAGAGTCAGGGGATGAGTCTGTGTATGCATCACACTTGCTTCAATTGCTAAAAGGGTCAATCTAGGAAGGCAAATGGCTACCAGGACAATGGAAGATAACTTAATGAAATGTGTGCCCTGAAGTCACATTTGATAAATGTATTCACCATGATTCTACTTCTGAAACAATGCAGCTGACATTCTCAACTTAAAGAGGGACTTTATTTTGTCTCCCGACTTCAGAGGGCTCAGTCCATGGTCAGCTGGCTCCAAGGAAGACACATCATGATGGGAGAGTCTGGTGAAGAAAAACTGCTCAGCTCATGGCACCAGGGAAACAGAAAGGAGGTGAAGAGCCCAAAAGGAAGGGACCAGAGGACCAGATGTAGTCCCCAAGGTCATACCCCCATGACCTACCAAGCACCCAAAGTGTGCTTTACTAATCTCCTAGCCATCTTTCAAGCCAGTCACATTGACAATCAAGATTAGCTAACACTAACCCACTCCTTGTCTACTTGACTCCCAGACCCATCTCCTTGAACCTTATTTAATCTCTCAACAGAGACAATAAATAGCAAGGCCATAGTCCCTCTCCCCACCATGATGTACCTATCCTGTGGCCAACCAAAAAGGCATTAATTCCTTCCCCAAAGTCTCAGCAGTCCCAATGTTGCCCAAAACTTCAAGTCCAAAGTCTCCTCGGAGACTCACAGTGAAGTCTTAGCTATGGGCCCCTGTGAAATTCATAAAGCAAGTTACATGCTCCCAAGATAGACACCCTGCACCAGGCAAGCATTCCCACCCCCAAAGGGAGGGCTGTGAGCATAGAAATGTGACCAAAGCAAGACCAAAACTCGGCAGAGCAGACACAAGTCCTTTGGCCCCGGATCTGGCATGTGAGGCACGTGGTGGACAGAGGTGAGTTCCAGAGGGTTTGGGCAGCTGCACACCTGTGGCACAGTCGGCTACAGCCCACATGGCCTCTTTCTTGCACTGACTCTGCTCCCAGCCAGCAGGTTTCCTTGGCAACATCCCTTGCTCCTGGAATCTGTAACTCCCCGGAGTCTTCACTACAGCTTTGGCCTGGCTCCCACGGGCTTCACAATTACCCTCCAGAGAGCTGCTCGCAGGGATGGTGACTGCGTCACTCATTGCCTGGCCCGGTAGGCCTTCTTTGGAAATCTGGGTGGAGGCCTCTGAGACCGCATAATGCTTGCATTCTGCGTGCCTACAAAACCAGCACCACAGGACAGCAAGCCAATCAAGGTGACAAAGGACCCATCACCACGAATGTATTCCCAAATGACAGAACTGGCAGACTTACCGGATCAGACCTCGGTCGTGTTCCTCTTTGAGGTAGCAGCCACCTGCCCACGGCTGGTCATGGAGAAAGTGCTCAGTTTTTGTTGTCCAGACATTTAAGGAAGAATAGATCATGGATAAAAACACACACATTATAGGTCAGCATTTTAATAGACGTATGAAATGAAAGTGAAACAGCTACATTACATTCAATTATTCTCTTCTCCAAGAATCCACCTAAATCTTCAATAAGTTCTACCTGCCATTTATATATTCCTTCCCAAAACCTTATCAAAAACTGTCAATGTCTTTCTGGCAGAAAACAAGCATTTGGGGGCAGGAGGCTGTTTCTCTACGGAGGGAATACCACATCGTTAACACTCAGTGCAGTTGGTCTCATCAGCAAGATTAATAAGTAGATTGGATTTTTTTTTAATGTGTAAGAAACCCAAGTGGATTCCATAACCTAATCATTAATGGGTGAAACCAGGCTTGAAAACACAACTAGACAAGAAGTTGTGTCTGTGCGCTGTACTCTGTTCCCAGGCATTTTAGTGCCATGTCTAATGCACATTTCAATACACTAGAAAAATCAAAAGAAAAGAGCACTCCATAAAAGCAAGTTTGACTCAGGACGGAAGAATTTCCAAAAAAGAAGTGTTTGATTCTGTTTCACTGGAGAACTAAACCTGAGATAAAGCTTTTGAAGTCTTCCCCAGCTATGCATCACCATAGGAGGTTGGGAATTCTCTCCATCCGGCTGCCCCGGAAAGGGTTCCCTGCACGGTGAGCGCTCACCTTCCTGGCTCTCCCCTTTATCATCCTGAAGCAGCATGCAGCCGCTAATGGAGAGAGTCCTCATTAGAAGCCACCCCAAACTGCACTTCCATTAGTGCTAAATGCCCTTTTAAAGTTAAAAGAAATACAGTAGACAAAGCTCTGGGAGTCTCGGCCCTGTATTTCCCTTGCCTGTGGAGCCTTCCCTGTGGGCAGCGGGGCACAGCTACCGCACCACCATGGCCTGATTAACGCATCAGACATCTCTCACCAGCGGCTGGAAGCTACTCGGGGCCTTCACGCAGGTGTATCAGCAGGTGCCCTGGGACTTCACACCTGCTGGGATGGAAGACAGAAACACAAGTTAATTAAGCCTATTGTTCAAACAATTTGTTTCTCGCAGAGGTTGACTCACTGCCGATGATTTCAGCACAATCTCATTTCCAGAGGTAGACTGCTGCCTGCATCCCAGTGTGAGGACTCCCTCTGCAGAAATTCATTTTAGTTCCAGACTTCCAGGTCACTGACAGTAACGCTTAACTAAGAGGGGAAAAAATCTCTTGCTAATGCCTGACAAGCTGTTTCTTTTTTTTAAAAGTATGTGGTACTTGTAATTTTTTCATAGCCGTGAAGTCCCCCAGAGTAGCAGGGCTAGGATGACATGGGAATATGTTGGATGTTGAAGATTTGCTATTGTGCAGCATTCTTGTTCAAAGTCAAGACCAAAAGCAGCTTTTGAAAGGTGCTCATGGGTGCTCTTGGCAGAGTGATGCATGGAAAACAATGGATGGTCTCATGGTGGGAGAAAAATGCAGACAAGAGAAGCAGGCAGAAGGGTTGAAAGCATGCTTCTC
>RJWT010011771.1:9700-23102 GCA_004365215.1 Cuniculus paca
ACAAGAGAATATTAAAAGTTAGAGAAAAGAAACAAATCACCTATAAAGGAAAGCCCATCAGAATCACAACAGACTTCTCAACACAAACCATCAAGTCAAGAAGAGCTTGGAGTGAAATGTTTCAAGTCCTGAAGGAAAACAGCTTCCAACCCAGATTGATGTACCCTGCAGAACTATCTTTCAAAATTAATGGAGAAACAAGATAGTTCCATGACAAGGAGCAACTGAAGGAATTCATGACTACCAAACCAACCCTACAAAGAATAGTGAAGGACATTTTAGTGAGATAAAAAAGACCACAGTTCCAGGAACAGCAACAGAGGGGGATCCCTGAGCAGGACAGACAATAGAATGTAGGGGAAAAGTAGACAGCTAACAGCAGAAAAATAGCATGGCAGAGACAAGCCAGTGCATGTTGGCTATAACCATTAATGTAGATGTCCTTGATTCACCAATAAAAAGAAACACAGGCAGAGTGGGTCAGGAGACAGGATCCATCAATGTGCTTTATCCAAGAAACACATTTATTTCAAAAGGAAATTCATAGATTAAAAGTCAAAGGAGAGAAAACAATGCTCTATGTGACAGGGAGCCAGAAAAAAAATAGGGGTAGCTTGCCCATCAGTTGCAGAATAGATAAGAAAGATATGGCATTTCTATACAATGGAAAGCTACTCAGCTATAAAGAAAGATAACCTCAAGACTCTTGTAGGTAACTTAAAAGCATGCTCATGGGTGAAAAGGTTCAGAGTCACATGGGTGAACATCGTGTTGTCTCCCTAGTATAAAAAGCTAAAGAAATTAGTGGGATCCAAAATACAAAACAAAGGTTGTGAAGGTGAAAGGGGAGGAGATGTCTCCAGGGGGAAGTCAATGGCTATTGTTAATCTATCATTCTGTTTTGAAACCCTGTATTGTTTTCATGGTTCTGTTTAGCTTGGTTTCATTCTGTTTAGTTATGTTTGATTTTATTATATTTGATGGCATGGACAGCTATTGCAAAAATAACAAAAGGGGTTATAGTGGCCATTATTGAATTCCTATTATCTTGTTTTGAATCCCTGCAATGCTTTGTTTTCTTTTGATTAATTTTATTCTGTTTTGTTTTGTTTGATTTTATTATGTGTGATGGTATAAGCAGTTACTTTGAAGATAAGATGCATTATGGTAGCCTCTGTTGTATTTCTATAGTCTTGTTTTGAAGTTCTGTTTTGCTTTCATTGTTTTGTTTTGATTGGTTGTATTTTATTCTGTTTTATTTGATTGTATTATACCTGAGGGTATGGGCAGTTATTTTGAAGATAACAAGAGACATTATGGTAGCCATTATTGATTTCCTTTTATCTTGTTTTGAAGTCTTGTATCATGTTCATTGTTTTGTTTTGATTAACTATTCTATTTTGTTTTGTTTGTTTTTATTATGTCTGGTGATAAAAACAGCTACTCTGAAGATAACAAGATGCATTATGGTAGCCACTGTTGTATTCCAACTGCCTGGTTTTGAAGTCCTGTATTGCTTTCCTTGTTTTGTTTGATTGGTTTTATTCTGTTCTGTTGTGTTTGATTTTATTATGCCTGATGGTATGGGAAGTTATTTTAAAGATAGCAAGAGACAGCATGGTAACCATTGTTGGTTTATTTTTATCTTGTTTTGAAGTATTGTATCACATTCATTGTTTTGTTTTGATTGACTCTCTTCTGTTTTTGTTTTATTCTCTATAAAATAAAAGAAATTATGACAAATATATGATTGTAAAGCATGAAATTTTAATTAACTTAAAAACCTGATATATGTTATAGTAGGGCTCATATACTTTTATTGCATAAAACTTGTGCTAAGGTGGAATAATATTATGTTTGGGTTTTGGTGCTGGAGAGAAAACCCAAGGCCTCGTGCATGGTAAGCAAGTGCTCTACCAGTGAGATGTATCTGCAACTCCCTAACATACAATGATATTTTAAAATATGCAATAATCCTTGATTTTCTTTGACTAGCTGGTGGCAGTATTGAAAGAAGTGAAATACCTTTTGATGCTCAAAAAACCAGACATACCAGAATCAGCCTTAGCCATCTTCAACAAAAGGAATGTTATTTTAAAGGTTTGTGTTATTAAATATGGGTACTAGAGCATCTTTTGAGTAGAAATATTTTGAATTTCAATTATTAGTGTGATGTAGAAAAGAGCTAACGTATTTGGTCCTTTGTGTCTGGGGGTTTTCTTTGCTTAGTACATTGGGAGCCTGGAACTTCTTGTGCGAGGGTACAATAAACTGAAGCAGACCCTTCTGGAAGTTGAATACCCACTGATCGAAGATGAACTGCAGGCCCTTGATGAGCAGCTGAAAGCTGCAGCAACGTGGCTGACATGGCAGGATGACTGCTGGGGATATGTGGAGAAGGTGCAGGTGGCCACAGCAGAGCTGGAGCGCAGGGTTGAGCGCACCCAGAGCAACGTGCGCCGGATCCAGCAGACTATGCGCGCCTGGGCCGAGTGTCCACTCCTGTCCAGGCGTGAGCTACGCAGGGAGGCGGCCTTGACTTTGGAGGACAAGGGCGATCTGTTCACTAGGAAATACAAGTTAATCCAGGAAGATGGGCTCAAGATACACGATCTGGTAGAGGTAAGTGCCGTTAAGATTTCCAAATCATAGATCTTTTCATTTAGTTTCAAGAAATCCAAAAATACCATTGTACATAGTACTCTTTTATGGAGGCTGAAAAAACTTGAAGAATGGTTATCTTAAGCATTTAATATGGAAGAATTTACTTGCCTACATCTTCTGTAGCCCTCACTACTTTCCTGAGAGTAAGAGATCACAGTGAGAGATGTTTTGACCCAACAGAAGGGCTAGAGGTGAACCCGTCTTTGTCAGAGTTGCTCCCACTTTGAGTACTGTGCCACTGTTTGCTGAATGTCACATACCTTACTTATATTATCCTAGCAAACTTCTCAGCTGTCTCCAAGGGAGGGCAGCATAAGTAATTCTGCTTTTAACAAATGTTTGTGTTCTTCAACTAGAAACAAGCACTATTCTAGGGTAATCAGTTTAAAACAGAAAACACAGAAAAACGGGAGGGCTGGATATGGTGGCACAGACCTGTGATCTCAGCAGCTTTTAGGAAGCTGAAGCAGGAGGATCATGAGTGCAAAGGCAGCTGGGGCAACTTAGCAAGACCTCATCTCCAGGTAAAATTTGTGAACTGGGGTATACCTCAATGGCAGAACACTTGCTTAGCACCCAAAAGACTCCGAAATCAATCTCCACATACAACAAAACAAAGACAAAACAACCAAAAACATAGCAGTTCCTTGTCTCATGGAGCTTATATTCTAGTCAGGGAATTCAGGAAAGGAAAAAAAAATATTATACATGTGTGTACGTCAGTTGTAGCAGGAACAGTGATAAAAACTAGAGCAGGAATGATGAATAGGGCTAGCAGAATTGGGAGGAGGAGGTATATTTCAGGGGAGACAGTTGGGAAGGCCTCTTTACCAAGGCAACATTTCTACAGAGAACTGGAAGGGGCCAAAGTATGTGGGTGTTGGTAGAAGGTAGTCTAGCACAACTACAGAAGTTTCAAGATGGAGCATCGTGTCCAGGGATCACTTTGAAATTCATCATGCCAGAAACAGGCTTCGTGAGGGGAATAGTGGGAGGGAATGGCATTTGGATGGGACTAGAAGCACATCTGTATTAGTCAGCTTTCCTGTTGCTGGGATACAATGACCACAACTTAAAGGAGAAGAGGTTTAATTTGGCTCACAATTTTGAGGGGATTCACTCCATAGTCTGCAAGCCGCAAGGCAGAAACATCACTGTGGAAGGGCATAGGGGAAGAAAGCCATTTCGTTTCCATGGTTGCCAGGAAACAGCAGAACAGTGCTGGAGAGGAAGAGGCTGGGGACCAGATACAGTACCCAAGGTCATGTCTCCATGACACACCCAGAAATGTGTTCCATTAATCTTGTGTGGCTCCAAGCTAGTCCAGTAGGCACAACATCCCAGGGCTTTGGTAGCTGTTATAAGAACTCTGGCTTTTACTCTAAGGGAAACAGCAGCTAGAGACTTTCTGCTCACAGGCTTTCTCTGGAAGGTAACCCAGAGCGGAGCAAAAAAGTGGTAGACAGAGATTCATAGGGGCATTCTCTGAGAGCACAAGTGAGAAATGATACATTGGGTCTGGTGGAAGGGACCAAGGCCATTCATAGTCTGAATGTATTTCAAAGGCAGAGCCAGCAAGATTTTTCCTGAGGAGTCAGAGGAGAAAGAAGCCAAGGATGACTTTGGGGTTTTTGATTTGTGACAGAGCAGATTGGAAGGGAAACAAGCAGGATTTAGCTCTCCATACGTCAGGTTTTGAGACCACAGAGTTTGCTGAGACTTCACCAGTCCAGTGTTTTCCTAGCTGGGTTTCCCACGGGCTGTACCTGGCTGGTTGTCAAAAAGTATATTTTTGTGTTTGAATCAGTTTTGGGAACAATTGAACTAAACCAAATTCAATGGGCTTACATAGTAGGTGCAAGTGAGTCCTAAGAATGAGCACAGTGTGCCCCTGACTGGGTCTTCAGATATCCAGAACAGTGTTTCTGGAAGGACTAGCTTGAGAAATCTCTTTAATTATAGGCAGAGTCATGTAGAGTTAGAGACAGGGTAAGAACAAGGATGCAGGTCTAATAGTTCATTGAGACCTAGTGTATTTCTATATGTATTTGAAGACAACAATCTTCATACTGGTTTTACTTGAAAGGACTTTTGAATGCATACTACCTGTGAACTTAATGTTATAAATATCCTGCTTAGGTCTTTTGTTATTTAGCTTCAGATTCTGCACTGTAGCATTTGAATATTCCTGTGCTATGCACAAAAATACAGTCTTTTTCTTTAGCAAGTCATTTAAATGGAAAGCTTTCATATTTATAAGTGTCATTGCTATTCATCTATTAACACCTGTTTTCAGGAGAACAGGAAGCTCTTCAAAGCCAATCCTTCTCTGGATGCCTGGAAAATTTATGTAGAATTCATCGATGATATTGTGGTGGAAGGCTTTTTTCAGGCTATCATGCATGACTTAGACTTCTTTCTGGTGAATACAGAGAAGCAATTAAAGCCTGCACCATTTTTTCAAGCACAAATGATTTTAATGCCCCCTGAGATTGTGTTCAAACCTCCCTTAGAGAGAGAGGCTGGAGATGGAATCTATGATCTGGTGGAAGAGATGCTGTGCAGTAGTTTCAGAATGTCTGCCCAGATGAAGCGAGTAGCAGCACATCTGGAGATAGCAAATTACCAGGTATGTTTTTTTGAAAGCTATTTTTATCTTATGAGTTTGTTAATCTGTGGTAATGGAAAGTAAAAGGAAATAAGTTGCTAAAAGCAACATGATTTTTTAATTTTGCCAATCACTCTCCCTTTGAAGAATTAGATTAGATAATATTATGTTGCCAAAATTGATAGAACAAGTTTCGTTTGAATAAATGCTTGGTTTTCTTCTCCTTTAGAATGATATGGATACCATGTTAGGCCTGGCAGAGGCCAGGCAAGAAATAATGAACAGAGTGGGTGATGTCATCAGCAAAGTCTTGGAGTTCAGAAATTCCTTGGAGACCTATGCTTACCTCTGGGTGGATGACCGGGCAGAGTTCATGAAGCAGTTTCTCCTGTATGGTCACACTACATCATCTGAGGAAATGGATGCTCATGCAAATGAAGACATGCCTGAACAGCCACCGACTCTTGAACAATTTAAAGAACAGGCAAGGAAAAACCCTTAACATTTGATTTAATTGGCTTTTCATGGCACTATTATAGTTACTTTTTTTTCTAATCTGTAGATCGACATTTATGAAGCTTTGTATGTTCAGATGAGCAAGTTTGATGACTTCAGAGTCTTTAATAGTTGGTTCAAGGTGGACATGAAACATTTCAAAGTGACCTTGCTAAATGTGATTAAGAAATGGAGCTGGATGTTTCAGGAGCATCTTCTGAGATTTGTCATTGACAGGTAGCCTTTGTACTTTGATATTTGAAATTTTACTGACTTTTGTTAAAAAGTTTCTAATTGAGAGATTAAAGAACATTAATACTGCCAATTTCATAATAGAGCTAGTGAGTAATATTTAATCAGGTACATAGTGAAAATAAAATTCAACTTTTATGCTACTAAATCTCTTCATGAACTTTGTGTGCCTATGCATATATATTTTAATAGTCTGAGTGAGCTGCAGGAATTTATGAAGAACACAGATGCAGGACTTCAGAGAAAACTATGTGAAGGTGACCACGATGGTTTAGTTGACATCATGGGACATCTACTGGCTGTAAGAAGCCGACAGAGAGCTACTGATGAACTCTTTGAACCTCTAAAGGAAACCATCACACTCCTGGAAAGCTATGGCCAGAAGATGCCTGAGCAAGTCCATGCTCAGCTGGAGGTATGTAGAGGTTACAGACTCATGATGACCACAGATTGCACATCGCCTTAATCAAGGACTTTTACAAGATAGAATTTTTTTTTTCCAGCATCAGGGATCAAACTGACAACCTCATGCTTGCCTGGCAGACTTGCCTGGCAGGCGCTTATGCTGCTGAGCTAAATCCCCAGCCCTTTTAATCAAGGACTTTTACATGAACTCTCTTAGGACAGCCTTGTAACCATCTAAATGATAGACTAATGTTTTCATTTTATAGGTTAGAAATCTGAAACTTAGAAAGTTACACTTTTCAGGGTCACACAGGTAGCAAAACCAGTCAACTCTCAACTCTAGGTGTTTCATGACAAAACAATCACTCCTACCCATTGCATCCTACTGCCTTCATGGAAGATACTGAGGTTGTAGAAAGTCACTCAGTTACTCTTCTGAGTCTGTTTTACCATAACTTTCTCACTTGAAGTATATCCATGCTCTTTTTTGTTCAGAATTGCTTGTCAGTCAAAAAGTGTCCTGGTCTGGGAAACATGTCTTGGGCATGTTAGTATAGAATAAAACAAATAGATGAAGCCTGATTTGGATGGAGAAATCACTGTCTCCCAAAGAGATTTATATGCTGTCACCTTGTTTTCTATGCTCTGTTTGGTGGCTGCTATATGCCAGAGGATGGACAAAATCTTTTTAATTATGCCTGAAATCATGAGTGAAGATCTCACAATTGAGGCTATGTTCTTTTGCTATATTAAGGTTCTATAGATGATATTTGTGTATGTGTGGACTTCCAAGTTGGACTTACATTTACTTTGCAAATATGAGATCAGTGGACACATTAACCAAAAACTTTCATGGGATTCTAGTTCATCTAGTTTAGTAGTCAGAGCCCAGAACTAAAATGTGGATTTGTTTCAAGGACTGTATGAGTCCATCTCATCTGCTTACCATGGATAGTTAACGTCTTAGAGCATGCTTCCTTTTCAATAAATATTTCTTGTGATTCTTTAAATTGTTTTTGTCCATACTAGTTCTCTCCAAGTTTTTTGCTTTCTTTTCTTTCTCTTATTCAGATGAAATTTATAAAAGTAACATTTTAAAGTGTACAATTCAGTGGTACTTAGTATACTGTGTTTACAATATCTTTTTCAATTTTAAAGAGAAAAAAGGAATCAGATAAATCACGAAGCAAACAAACCCAGAAAACAACAACAAAAGCAAAATGACAACAGCAATAACAACAAAACAGCAACAGCTGTATAGGTTTTCAAAACAAGATGACAGGAATTTAAAAATGGTTGCAATATGGCACACTGTTATCTTCAATATAGTTGCTCAGGTTACCAGACACAGGAATAAAACAAAACAGTAAAACAGAACAAAACTTTGGATTTCAAAAGCAAAACAGGAGGAAATACACTACAGTTGCTACAATGCACATTGCCATCCTCCTAGTAGAGGCTCAGACTACCAGCCCCGGGCCTGCAAAGTCAACCAAACAATGTTTTGCAGTCACTAAAACTTCTATTTAATTGCAAAACATTTCCTCATCCTCAAAAGAAACCCAATACCCACTAGTCCCTACTTTCTTCTTCCCTCCCCAGCCATTCCCTACCCTCTAACCCTCAGCATCTGCCCATCTTTGTCTGGGTCTGATTTCCTTATTAATATTTTTTATAAATGGAATTATACAACACGTAACATATATATTTGGCTTGTTTCACTTGACAAACGAGCATAGAGCTGATAAAAACATTAAGACATGGAGTGAGATGACTAGCATGCTTTCAGAGTTCATTCACTTTTATCAATACTTTATGCCTTCTTATGGCTGAGTAATAGTCCATCGTGTACTTATATTGAAATTTGCTTACCCATTCATCTGTTGATATACATTTGGGTTATTTCCATCTTTTTTTTCTGTTGTGAGTAGTATTTCTGTGAGCATTGATGTGTATTTGTTCTAATCCTGTCTACCACAGATGTTTTTTGTTTTGTTTGTTTTTTATTTTTTTTGGTGTACATTAGGAGTGAATTACTGGGTCATATAATAATTCTGTACTTTTTCAGGAATTGCCAATCTGGTTTTCACAGTGATTGCCCACTTTAAATCCCTCATGTTGTTTTGTAAGGTTTAAATGCAATAACGTGTTTACAAGTCCTCTGTTGACTTTAAAGACTATAAATGTATGAATAAATTACTAAATTCTATTTAAATACTGTGTAGAAATGAGCATAGAGCTGATAAAAACATTAAGACATGGAGTGAGATGACTAGCATGGACAGAAACGTAAGACCAATAGATGACACACTGGTAGTCACAGTTGCACCAGCCATGAATATTTCTTTTCTAAAGAAATATTTGAATATTCTTTGAGTTTGATTTTGGACCTTGTCTTAGTCACTTTCCTATTACTGGCACACAATACCTGATGCCCACAACTTGAAGAAGAGGTTTATTTTGGTTTACAGTCTTTAGAGAGTTCAGTCCACAGTCTTCTGGCTCCAAGTCAGGAAGGGTCTGGTGTAGGCAGAAGGAGAAAGGAGGAGCCCAGGAGGTAGCTTCGTGTCCCAAGGCTTTGCCCCCACCGACCTGCCTCTTTGGCCATACCCCACCTCAGCACATTCAGCTGTAGCATTCCATGATCTGATCACCATCCAAAACCTCACCTCTGAATACATTAGGCTTTTGTGGGGGGGGGGATCCTAGAGCTAAACCATAACAGATCTTGAAATATAGAAAAGCCAATCAAATCATCAATAATGAAGCCTCCAGAATTTACATTATGGCCTCCAGAATTTATATTATGAAAGTCTGGTTCACTCCTGGTTCTGATGATATGAAATTACTAGACTTTGTTAGTATTTTGAAAGCAGGATACTTTTAACTATGTATATTACTATGCAGGCTATTTAGGCTGGTTAGGAGGAAAAAAATAAGATTCAAGTTGCATGTAAAGGGTAACAGGATGCCAATTTCATTTTAATGTGACTTGTGATGATTACTCTATCTCCTTCATTGTCATGAATGTTATAGCATTTTCCAAATCCTCGTCTGTGTTCTGTGCTTAAAAAGACCCTTAGAAATGGCTGTACTCCTAGGAATCCAAGGGTTAGTTTCTTAAACTCAAGGAAATTTACCAATAACTAGGTCACTTCTGGGTGCAGCATCATTTCAGCCTGACTCTTCTTCTCATTTATGTTTCACCCATGTTGTTTTAAGTTCAGTTCTTGTTACTTCTTACCTCAGTCACAATAGTAGTTTATTTACTGTATTCCTCCTCAGCCCTGTCTACAGTCCACTTAGGTGAGACTGAAGTTCTAATCTACAGGTTTTAAGTCCTTCCATGCTCAGAAACCTTCATTAACTGCAACTAGCTTTGTGATTATTTCACTGTCCGTAGGCACCCACACTGTCACTCGTCCTGTGTGGTAAGGTAACTGCACCTGAAAAGACTTGACGCTAATCTGTTCATTCCTTTGAGTCTCAGATTCTTATAGTCGTTCCTTTGAGCCTCAGATCCAATATTACCTCCTGAGAGGATCGTATCAGTTAGATAGAGATCATTTGATCTTTTGATTTTCAAGGAAATTTATTTTTGTCAAGTGAAAGCTTGGTTGGAATTTCTACACATAAAGCAGGTCTGCCATGTTTGAAGACGCGACTTCTCTCTGGCTTTCCTGTGAAAGGACTCTGTGTAATACAGGGGCTCCATGAAATGGACTTGGAAACGTAGAGAATAAGGCTCTGTACAGATAAGGATACAGAGTTTTGAAGAGAGGAAATAAAAGATGAAAGGATGGGGGCTTCTGAGTCCAGGTCTCTTGGCTCCTGACTGACTAGGTATTCCTGTCATAGCACCAGGTTTGTCTCCTGTTTTGGTTCCATGACACATAGACCTCCTCGTGAAAGTTAACATATTCCATCATGTAGAATAGCTATTGTTTGTGCCTCTTGCTAAGATTTTATAATTATTTCAAAGAATATATTTTACTCTGAAGCATCCCATCTACTGTACAAATATTTATGCTTACCACAGTGTTCTCTTCATAATTGGCAGTTACTGAATCATTCAACAAATATTTATTGAAGGTTACAAAATAGTTTGCAGAACCTTTGAATTTTGCACTTTAGCTAAACAACTAGAGTCTGGTCACTATGGGTGATTGTACAACGGAACAATTCCGGTGTCCCAGGAGATGATCCAGAGAAACAATGTTTTGTTAGTCTGGAGGCAAGCAGCGCTTTTCAATGGTAATTATGCATCATAGCTCTTCGGAGAAAGTAACTTGCTTTTTTTTTTTATTTTAAAAAGCAAAACACAAAGGATAGAAATGATACAGAATATAAAAATAGTAAGAAATTAACACTAGTTAATATATTGCATATTGTTATCTTAGAAGTAGTTGTTCAGGTTACAAGATCTAGTCATAAAAATGATCAAACAATCAGTGACAGCACAAACTTCTTTTTGATGAACTAACAGATTAGTAGTATAGTTATCTATCTTGCATACATACAGGTATCTATATCTATATCTATATATCTATATCTATATCTATATCTACATACATATAATGTTTTCCTTTCTTCCTTTTCTCCTTTCCCCTAAGGAAAGTAACTTGTTTTTCACTTATTCGTACTACAGGCAGGGAGGACAGAATTGAGTTGATACCTGAACTATCTATTGATTTTTTGGTCAAGCATCAAGTAGGAATCAACCTCCCTCTTACCTCTACTATATTCACAGTTCCTGATTCTCCAACATAATTCAACTTCCATGGTAAAACGCTGCATCAAGAAAGAGTACATACAGAGCCCAGGGAGCCAGAAGAAAGTGAGGATTAGACTGATTCACATTTTCATCTTTGCTCCACCAGATTTAAAGTGTCTTTTTCTTACTAAATTGATAAATATGACTGGTTTCCATTTCTAGTTGTCAAGAGTTGAGCAAAGTCTTTTCCAGAGCACTTTAACTTTGTTCCCACAATAGCAAAAAGTTTGAAGATTGTCTTTCTTTTAAAAAGATTTCCACTTATTCTGAGATGAAAAAAACTCAGGCACATGATTGGAAAATACGAACCCAGAAAGGCAGACAGGTCAACCTTTATTGCAGCCCTGGCACTAAGTCTGGGAATCTTAATTCCTCTTTCCCTCCCCTCCCCATCTCTTGCTCCCTCTCTCCCTCTCTTTTTTCCTCCCTCAGATAAAATATTTATATAAGAATAAAAAGGTGTCATGGATTAGTGTAAATAAATTAAAATTATTTAATCCTACAGGATTATTTTAGGAATTGAACTAACTTTCCATTTGCACCTTTGGTTTCTTTTTTAGGAATTACCTGAAAGATGGGAAACAACTAAAAAGATTGCAGCAACAGTTAGACATGAAGTTTCACCTCTCCAAAATGCAGAAGTCACTCTTATACGGAAGAAATGTATTTTATTTGATGTAAGCTAGTTACCAAGTTTTGTTTGCTTATTTTAAGAAAGGTTTTACAAAGATTATTGAAGCTACATTTTTTTTTGAAATATGTTTTTTTTCTCCCCTACCAGGAAAAGCAGGCAGAGTTCAGAGAGAGATTCAGAAGCTATGCCCCTCTTGGTTTTAATGCAGAAAACCCATATACAGTGCTTGATAAGGTAATACAGATCTCAGATATCTTATGTAATAACTGCTTTCAAAGGTAAGGTTACACACTGATATATTGCTATATTTTGCCTTATTTTTGCCATTAGTTAAATAAGTTCAGGGCTCTAAAAAAACCCAGTTATAATTTTCCTCAATAAAATCACAGTGTGTTTTAAATCACATCATCCAAAAACACTACCATCATCAACATAATAGTAGCTATTGCTATTTTTTGAGTATTTACTGTATATCAAGAATTGTGTTAGGTATACTGCATTTTGTTCTCCAAATCTTTCTATGATACAGGTTCTATTACTGTTCTTATGTTGTATAAAGAAACAATGAAAATTATATCAGACTGAAAAAGGAAATCAAGTAGGACATAGTCCTTGAAACATTAGCCAGAGCAATCAGGCAAAAGAAAGAAATAAGAGATGTGTGTAGGAATGGAAGAAGTGAAAATATTATCTGCAGATGATGTGATCCTTTACTTACAAGATGCAAAAAATTCCACCAAAAGACTGCTAAAATTGATAACCAAATTCAGCAGTATAGCAGGATACAAAATAAACACAAAAATCAATACCATTCCTGTACACTAGTATCAAACTCACTGAAAAATAGGATAACAATGCCATTAACAATAGCATCAAAAATGTAAATACTTAGATATTAGTCTAAGGAAGTTAAATACCTCTACAATGAAAATTATGTCATACTGAAAAAATCAAGGAGAACATCAAAAAAATGGAAAAATATCTTCCATTTTTGATTAGACAGAACGAGCATAATCAAAATGGCTATATTTCCAAAACTGGTGTACAGATTTAATGCAATCCTAATCAAAATACCAGTGTTATTTCTCATAGAGCTAGAGAAAACAAACCTGAAATTTATATGGAATCAGAAGAGGCCCAGAATAGCAAAAGCAATCCTGGGTAACAAAACAAAGCAAGCAGCTTCACAATCCCAGATCTGAAGTTATACTGTACAGCTACAGTGATTAAAACAGCATGGCACAGGCACAAAAATAGACATGTAGATTAATGGAACGGACTAGTGCAGTGATGGCAAACCTTATAGCGCTTTCAATGATAAAACAGCTGGCTGTGGCACATGTGCCATAGGTTCACCACTGGACTAGAGGATGCAGAAAAAACCCCAGGCACAACCAGCTATTTGGTCTTTGGGTGAGATTTAAAAACATATGCTGTAGGAAACATAGCCTCTTTAATAAATGGTTCTGGGAAAATTGGCTGTTCACATGCAGAAGATTGAGTTTAGACTCATATGTATCTCACCATCTGTGAAAGGTCATGGATCAATGGTCTAAATGTTAGAAACACA
>RJWT010011772.1:0-23002 GCA_004365215.1 Cuniculus paca
GAGTTACTGTATGATTACATAGGGAGTTGTTGGTAAGAGTTTTCTCAATCTCTACTCTACCAGTTCAGTGTCTTCTCTTTATATGCGATCTACACTCTTGCCTCTTATCTAGCAGTAAGATGCTATTGCTTGCTATTCAAAACTTGTTAATTTGGTGGTGATAGTGGGTGGGAAGATATGTACTTTGTTATTCTGATTCAGTCTCAGTGATAGTCTCAGTGTGTACCTACATCTTGAAGAATGGGACCATCTCAGAGACTTTGCCTCATACCTAAATGTAACGGATCAATAACATTCTGAGACCATAGCATGTTTCTTTCATTAATCCAGCTGCAAAAGATCCTTCCTCTAAGAGAGATGGAGGGCTGAGGGTATAGTTCAGTGGCATAGAACCTGCCTGGAAAGTGAAAGGTTGTGAGTTCAATCCTCAGGGAAAAAAAATGAGAGAGAGAGAGTCTATTACCTTTTTCCAGCATCTTAAAACTTATATTCCATGGAATTTAGGAGATGCTGATATGGTAGGTTGCATGCCACAGGGGTGCAGCAATAGAGCTAATTAACAGAGAAGCAGCTTCAACTTCACTGTTTCCTTTGATCATGCTGAGAGTGGTGGTGCATACCTATAGTCCCAGCTACAAGAAACTCTGAGGTGGAACACTTAAGTACAGGGTCTCTTTACACTGGGACTCCTGGAGTCAATGTTAATTCAAACTATGTTAATTCTTATAGAGAGCAATCCCACAAATGCTGTTAGAAGGTCTAATACATGATAAATTGTGTAGACATAACAGAGCCAGAGGCTAGTGAAGGAAGATGCCCAAAACACTTTAAAAATTATTTTTGAAATTTAATTGTAGGTAAAATGTTTTTATTTTTTCTAATTCTTATTTTAAGAGATTGCTATTAATTGACCTACAAAAAGTTCTACTAGTCTATTTGTAATTTTAAACTTAAAAATTTGTCAGTTATTATAATTCAAATTGGCCAAATATATTTGAGTACACTCTGTATTTATAAACAAATTGTCTTATATATATTTCTTTGTCTGTCTAATCTGTAAACAGCAGCATTATTTGATTGCAACCATTTTTCTTCTTTTTGCATTTTCAGACCTTTTGAATATTTGTTTTAAATTTAAGTCAGTTTATATATAAATGTCATTGAAAGTAAAGACTGCTACCACCCAAGTTGCTAGCTGATCAAAATGATGTTAAAATTGGTTTTATGAATGTAATGTGTATTGCTGTCTGTGTACAATGACTCAAATATCTTCCATTGGTCAAAATACTGTGTAAATTGTTATGATCTGGCTCTCATATGTCATCAAAAATTGTTAAAATTGTTAAATAGAGATCACTTAGGGTGGGAGATCTGTTGGACAGGACTACCCTTTGTGAATAAAGGAGCAGCTGACTAGAAAAATCTTGTTCCAGCCTTTTTTCAGTAAGGGAGCCCCAGTGGTTTCCATAGCCTTATGGGAGGTACCTCAATAAACGTTGTTAAGTATATTATTGTGATATATTTACACTGGTCAGCATCAAAAAGTTAAGTTTTCTATAAAGAAAGCAATAAGGTTTTCTCATTAAAAGATGTTCCAGGCTCCTGTGTTCCAAGCAGGTCCTGTGCAGAGATGGATTGGCCTTGCAGCCATACCTTGGTCCTCAGATGCCTCTTACCTGCTAGGTCTCCCCTGGCCTTAGTGACACTGGCACAGCTTCCACAGCTAATGCAGCATGGTCAGGAGCTCCCAGACCTAGAGAAGCACCACGTCACAGTCACCAATGGTGGCCCCTGGCTTTTGCAAAGGCTGAAGCCCTGAGAAGTCGCCACCCTGCCACCTTCAGGCTCCTGAAACCTCTGGTCCTGGGCAGCTCAGATCCAGAGTGACAGTGCCCCACACAGACTTTTGACTCTGGAAACTGGCCATTCTATTCATCTTTTATGGGTTTGTCCTGATCAGATGCAACTGGAATGGAGTCTCCTTGGGGCGATCTGCCACTCAGGTTCTGTACTAGATTTTCTGTTAAAAATAAAACCCTGCTCCAATGGTGTCAGTTACTGGAATGAGCTTCCTGCTTCAGTAAAGAATAAAATAAAATAAAATAAAATAAAATAAAATAAAATAAAATAATAAAAGATGCTCTTGGTACAAAAATAAATTAAAAAAACAAAAGTTTTTATATTGTCAGGCCAATTCATTATGGGTATTCTTGTGGTATGTTAAATGTATTCCTGCCTCCCAGATGTACAGATCTTCTAAAATGTAGAACTGAGATTGTTCATAGTGATAAGCTTTTTGTTAAAGATTCAGATATCTGCCTTTCTCTTGTGCTCCAGCTACTTGTAATAAGAGGCATATGTCAAACCAACATGAAACCACCTGTCAAAAATAATGTTTTTAGAAAAAGACTTCTATGATGTTTTTGTTATACATGTGTTATCACACTTAGGGATGCTTAGGCATTAAACAGTACAGATAATGTCACAAATTTCTTCAGTGACATCCCATTAAAAGACAACAAATTAGGTGAAAATCTCTTATGTACTAGAAAAAGATGACTGATGGGAAAAGGCTATTCTATACCAAAATGGAGATTTGAATGTGTTACAAAAAATTGTCATCGTGATTGCACTACTAAAATATTATGTATAAAAAATAAAATAAGATATTATGTATAAATTTTGATCTCAAGTTTTCTGTGTAAAATTTAACTGTTGTCTGTTAGCACTCTACAAGAATTTAACTAAAATAACAATGATTGATAAGGAATAGCAGTCTTCTGGCTATACTTTATATTTCAAAATGGTTAGTGTCCAGGTAAAATTATATTAATTAGGCTCACTGCTCCCAGTACAATGCTCATGTCACTGATCTTCCCTTCTGGTATTCAACAACTAAGGTTTAACTGTCAAAGCTAAAAAGATAACTGGAATAAAAGGACAACCAATATTTTGGCCACAGGCCTCCATGGCCAACAAGGACCCAGGACTTGAGAGAACCTTTTTCATACTATCCTACAACCGGGTGAGTAACAAAACTCCTTGACTATGGAGATTGCTGGGCCCCAGGGGATGGGAACACAGGGAACAGTGTGCCAAGGGAGGATTGTTAGAGGGTAAATTCTTTCCATGTTTTCATAGAAAGCAAGTGGTCAGGCAAAGGTCATGACTCATTCTGATGGCTGAAGCTGACAGAATAACTGAGAAACCCTATACATGATTCCAAGGTAAGTCCTGAAGAGAATTTAACCGACCTTGATAGATAGCAAAAGGTTAATTTTAATGAATATGGGTCTCAATTTAACTTGGTCATGAACATCCAGCAAATGTCATTATAACCAAATATCTTAATAATAAGTTAGATATAGGAAGGGATTCCAATCATAAATTCCTTCTGGCGGTTTCCAGCTACACCAGTAATTGACCACTATTATAGGTTGTTACAAATAAATTGCAATAAAATCCATAAGTGTTCATAAATGCTAAATTACAACAGGGCTTCTATCTGAGGACCATTAGATTAGCTCTCTGGAGAAGGCTCCTGGCTGTACTCTTTCCTTACATGTACCTTTCTCAGCTCAAGTAGGTAAGATAGAATCTATGCCCATTCTCCTCTAACCAAACTTGTGAACAGCTCTTCAGAAAAAAATTATTGACAGTTAAGTTAATTATAAATATTATAGGCAGTTAAACAGGTCTGAGCCTTCTGCATGAATTCATTCTGCATGAATGGCACAATTATAACCAACGACACATTCACTAAAGGCAAGGCCAAAAAACAAAAGCAAAAACAAAACCAAAACTATACTCACCTATTCACCCTTCATTAAAAACATAACTAAAAAAACAAAAAGGGGTAATATAGCTACCCTGAAAATATTAGACCTTACCACCTTTACAAAAACTAATTAAAAACCCAGCTGCAAAAAGTAAACATATTCTATCAGAGATTCATTGGCAAAAAGACAAACCAATGATCATCCCTAAAGCACAAATCCTATAAAAAGATATCCAAAGGACCAGGGATATAGCTCAGTGGCACAAGTACCAGCCTGACAAGTGCTAGGTCATGAGTTTGATCCCTAGTAAAAAACAAACTAACTAACTAACAAACTAACTAAAAGATATCCAAACAGAAAAGGAGATGGCCCAATACAGTTAATAACATGGAGATGAGAATATGCTAGTATATAAACAGGTCACAAAACACCTTTGTGGATGCCATCTCAGAACGTATGACCATAGAGAGAGGAAATGTTCAAACTCATGGTGAAGTTGGTTTCTGCGAGGACCATCCCAAATTCTATATTGCACTGATTATATTACTATTGTGTCTTGTGTTTTTTATTTCTGTTCTGAGTCTGTTACAGAGGGTACCAATCTAACAATGCCTAGACCTATCCAAACTCAAGTTACAATGTTTCAACTGCTACAATCACAGCAACAGAAAGGGAGAATCTGTTGAAGAACACTGTATATAATTTTTGTGGCAAAATCATTTCATAATTAAATTGTGATTAGAGCTTGTCTCAGGCCTAGAATCTTGCCGTGAGAACTGCATATGGTGTGCAGAAACATAATTCTGTGTGCCTCTAGTCACAGCTGAAGCATCAACTGTCCCGTGATGCTATGACACCCCAGGGCAAGATTAGATCAGCTGAGGACATCCTGGTGCCTTGAAAACCGAGTAGTAATAAGAAAATGGTTTCACCTTGGGGAAAAGACAAATTCCCTGATAACCTGCCATCTCTCCCCAGGGTCCTCATCAACATAAAGGCCCTTGTTAGCATAAGACTACCTCTGCTCTCTGAGTCATCCAATAATTCCCTCACCATTTTCCTCAATCAATAAATGTTGAGGTTCTGTCTGCCTTGTGGCCTTTTCTTCCCCATGAACAACTGGTCATTCTGGTTCCCCACTGCATCACCATTTTGTCTCATGCTCTTTCAGTTCATCATGTGCCATAACACCTTGAAGGAGACTGGAGTCCACAGTACAGGTCCACAATACAATGTGTTTATCATGTATCAAAAATGAAATAGATTTTCTTTTCAAATTTTTACATAGTAAGTGAAATTCATAAACCTCACTTTTATTCTTGAAAAAGAGAATCCCTGTATATAACATTGTAGGCTGGTAGTTATTTTCTTCTTAGTTCTTTGAAGATATCTTTTTATCACTTACAGGTTCTAAAGTTATTGGTAAGAAACCAAGTATCAATGTAAGTTATTGTTTTAGGTGATCTTATTCTTTCCCAAGGGTTGGTACCTGTGATCTAATTGTTGTGTCCACTGAAAGTTCAATTTATGTTAAAGTGCTAACCCTAAAATTGGTGATATTAGTTTAACCACAAACGTGTGTTTGGGAGGTGATTGGGTCATGAAGTTGAGGCCTTCGTGATGAAATTAGTGCCCTTTTTAAAGAAGCCTCAAGGAGTTCCTTTGCCCTTTTTCATTATTTGAGGACACAGTGAACTAGGGAGCATTCCCTGATCAGACACCAACTCTGTTGATGATATGAATCTTAGCTTTCTCACTCTCCAAAACCAAAAAACTACAAAACTATTTTGTGATTTGTAGACACACCCCTCAGTGTACAACACTTTTTATAGCAATCAGAGTGGATTAAAATACTCTATAATCTTTTGCATTCTGCAATTCCATTTTCCTTTAGATACTTATGAGTTAAATTTAATTTATCCTGCATAAGATGCATTAGAATTACAGACTACTTATTTTATCAACTCTAAAAATATTCATATTTATTATATTTCTTTGTAAATATTGTGCATTGCCTATATTCCTTGCTTTATAACTTTTTAACTTCTTTTCACATATTTTGAAGAATTTGTCAACCATTTTGTGATTTCATTAGACTTTTAATTTACTTTTCTCTTTTTCAGTATACTAATTAGATAATTACTTCTTGTCTTGCTTGTCCTACTAACTTAATAGACAACAAAAACAGATATATGGACAAAGTTATAGATACATAACTATAAAAGACTTACAAAGTCTGGACTGAACTTTCATTAATCCAGGCTGGTCTTGTATGTTACAACCAATCCACTCACCTCAGGCCTCTACCAGCCCAGAGTTTCTTTAAACTAAATTCTTGATTTGTAGTTTTGAAGACCATTCAGAACTTAAGAACACTAGCCCTAAGCCTGCTTGCAAGTATGTTTGTAGTTGAGAATTCTCACTATAGTCTTTTCTGTTTCATTTACCTTGCATAAAAATCAAATGTAGAACATAAATATACTTAGATTTCTCAAATTATAGTTTCTTTTCTAGCTTAAATTTTTTTTATTTTAAAGGGAATAGAAAAATCTAGTTTAAATATTAAATGTATTGGTGCTTAAGAAAACGAATTTCTTGCAGTTTTTTTTTCTTCTTCCTTTCTTTCCTACTTTAAATATACTCTTGTAACTTACCAACTCCCAAGCTTGTGTGTCCTCTGCTTCCTGTTGCTCTAGTCCTCCTCAGATATCTTATCTCTAGGCCATTATAGATCATACAATTATATCCATTTCAGCTTTACTGTCTTTTGTGGATTCATACTTCCCTTACTTTATCCCTAGTTCAGCAATATATCAAAAATATGCATTTAAAGATTTTTTTGATGCTGAGCTGAACAATTTTTCTAAACCTTTACTTTCATAGATACTAGGAAAAGAATCCTCTTTCACCTGACTTATTTAAAAGATGTATTCTTATTGTTTCAAGTGTCAGTTCAAATACCACAGTCTATGAATTTCACTCTGACACTAGTCAGAGTTATTTTTATTCTGTACACCAAATAGTATGTTTCCCTTACTTGTATTACCTGCATTGTTTTGCATGACAGTAAGATTTGTGGTTTATATGAAGACAGACTGACACTTGCAGGCAGGAAGCAATTCTTTAGGTTATCATTCTATTGGACAAGGTAATGGCAACAATAAGTGCTCTACACATGTTGAATAAATAAATGGATTAATGAATGGGATGAGACTTTAGTATAAATTTGTTAATGTTAGATGAAACTAGCTTGAGAGACATTGAATATCTTTTCAATGTCATATATTTTGCTAAAGTTTAAATTGAAGGAAATAAAACAAACTTCTCAAAGATGAGAATTATTCTTTTATTCTCTAAGGTGAAGCATGTGGGATGAGGAGATGCAGAATTTCCTTGGATGAAAGAGTTTATGAAAGTGTGACTGTGATAAGTGAAGCATTCATAATGGATTAAAGCAAAAACAAGGATTCTGAAGGGTCATCTAATCATTGTTAAAATTTATATCATTCCTGCTAGTGATACCCTTTTTCAACACATTATTAGTGTAAAATTGGACTACATGCTTCAAAGGCCATTGTGTGTGAGCACACATGTGACTATGTAATTTCTCAGGTCACAAAGATTTGTTAAATTACCCATATCCTAGCAATCAGAAAGCGTATTTATGATTATCGAATATATTACTTTTGTCTCATAAGAACTATATGGAAAATATTCCAATTTTATATACATATATTCATTTTTATTAATATGCACCAAACTATTTATAAAAGCTAAACAACAAACTTACATATTATAAAGGCCAGGTGTAGCTTATCCAAGCATAGAGAGCTAAAATGTCCTCATTATAGTTTTCTTTTTACACACATTTCAATGAATTATTTCTAGAATTTCAAATATATTTTTGTTTGTTATCTTCTTATTCACAACTGAACAAACACTTCACTAGAATAAACCCCATGAGTGCCATGTTGATTTACCAAGTTTGGCACTCAGAATGATTTCCCTCTTTGTCTAAACTATATTAGATTTGTGAGATCTACACTTCTTGTATCAGCATTTTCATCTTCTATTTGTTTTATAAAATAATGAAGACAGAAGGCAATAAAATGTTCAAAACACAAACAATGCTGTACAAATATGCTTCCAAAAGTGCCCTACTTATTGGCAGTCAGAAACTGAATATTTTTGCTACTTGAACATTTTGCTTAACAGACATGTATAGAAAGAAGTTCAAATTCATCATAAAAATTTGTTTTCTCTGTTGATGTATAATATATAAATAATTTGATTGTATGAAGACAAAATGAAGAAAAGTCAAAGACAATCAAACTAGAGTCCTGTACCTTACACCTATTCTCTGACTTGTGCATAAAACAAAGAGGCCTCATATTTCCAGAGTGATGAATTTCACAGGGGAAGACTCTCTGGGCCTATAGAAAAGAAAGTATTCAAATCTGTATGTGAAGGTTGGCAAAGAAATGGTATTAACAGTGACAATAATATTGTACTGATATTGACATACGGTGTTCATTCTATTATTCTTTTCTGTGGGGAATATGTTCAAAACTTTCTATTTAAAAAGGTAAAAAAAAACTCAGGCTTAGTTTTTCCTCCAAATTAATCAGTTTCTTCCCACCCTCACTCAAGGATCTCTACCAAGGATACAACTTCAATGCTTTCCTATGTATCCCTAATTTTTCTTTACCTTTGTGTGAGCCTAGAAAATATTCAGGTACCAACAAAAATTTGTCTTTTGTGCTCCCATATTTATTCTCTCTCTCTCTCTTTCTTTCTCATTATGACTTTATTATCTCTTTTATCAACACTTTGCCTTTGGAAAAAAAAGTATGATTCACCTTTGAAATTTTGATTAAACCCAACTCAATTTGATAATTCTGCAAGGTTTATTCTCCAACTTTATTTCTAATTAACAAGAAAATAGAGTAAATTTTATTGTCAATAAGAAAGAGAAAAAATTTTTATAAAATATGAGCTTATTTGTGAGAAAGGGTAGATTGTTGGGTCCATAAATTTATATCAAATAAATGATACTTGGTATCAACATTCACAGAGACAGATGGTCCTGGTCAACTTTCCTTTGCTTTGTTCTAATTTCAGACTTGACATAATGAGGACTTTGAAGCATGGTTTTTTTTTTTTTTTGACTTGTGACATGGTATTTAGACTTACTGAGTTGTTGGTTTGTTTTATACATCATCATTCTATATAAATAATGCTGAGGAAATGTGTGATCTTCTGAAGTGCCCACTGAAAAATGAATCAAAATACTTGGGTAGTAGCTTCTGTTATGTCAGGAAACTGGTATGAGACTTGGGGCAAGTTACATTCCACTTTTATTTGTTTTTTGTTTTGGTTTGGTTTGCTTTTTTTTGGTACCAGGGATCGAACTCAAGACCTTGGGCTTGCCAGGTAGGTGCTTGTGCCACTGAGCTATAACCCCAGCCCCTACATTCCATTTTTGAATTTAGCTTTATCTTCGATACAGGTGGTTTATGTCTAATGTTCCCCAAGGGCCTCACAAGCTCAGAGGCAGGGCTGTGGGAGGTGATTGGTTTATGGTGGCTCTTCAATGGCTTGCTGCTTTGAGCTAGAGCATAGCTGAAAGAGGAAGTCCACTGATAGATGACCAGGAATGGCATATTTCCCTCCATGGCTCCACCTTCATTCTTTGCTTCCTGTCTGCTACTAGGTGAGCAGCTATTCTTCACCACACCCCTTTGCAGTGCTGTCCTGCCTTGGAGTCAGTCAATTTTAAACTAAGAACTTGAATAAAAATAAGTCATTCCTTCTTTAACTTGTGGGTGTCACGTATTATGTCCCAGTGACTAGAAAAGTGACTAAGATATCAATGAAACATATATACAGGATAAAATTTATTTTTAATCTAGAAAGCATATTAGAATCTAGAGTGATTTTTAACAGTGTTAGCATCTCTATATCTCAAAGTTTTCAATTAAAGTGATGCACAAACACTTCAGTGTGTCCAGATTTAATTTGTATATGATGGGATTTGATCATCATTACTTTGAAGACTCCTCATTGGTGATTCTCATGTACAGTTGACTCTCTGTTTTCCCACTTCTATGTTACCTAAACTTGACCAAATTGTACTATTTTCTTTACTTCCCAAATTTCCTCATTGAGAAAATCTTCATTGCAGCAACAGTTGTTATGAAAATTTAATAAAATAATAGAGCTTAAGCAAAAAGCTTGAAACTATGCATATAGTACATATTCAATCACTAAGTTATTAAAATGTGCTTATTATTGATAAAACTTAGCCCCCCCCAAAAAAAAACCTGACAAAGTTTGATATTGGCATAAGTTTAGAAAGGAGAAGAGCAGAACAGAATAAAGGAGCAATAATAACTCCAAATTGTTGTATCACAAGAGTTTATTTTGTATGATCAGACATTATGCAATAAATGAAGCTATGCCAATTGTTCACAAAAAGTAATTGTACCATCAAAACTAAATTTCCATCTTGTATTGTCCAGAACAATAGGTTCCAAGTGGGAGAAAAGACCTAAGTATTATAAAGAAACACTTTAAATATTTAGAAAACAATAGAATATTGTCATAGAAGGACTTCTTTGTTTTTTCTTTTTTCTTTTTTTTTCCTTTTTTGCATATAGGTTTGTGCTATGTAGTTCAAATTTGCCTTGAATTCACTATGTATCCCATGCTAGCCTCAAACTTATAGTGATCCTCCTTCCTTAGCCTCTGAAATGCTAGGATTACAGGAGTGTGCCATCACACCCAAGTAGGAATTTTAAACATAAAGCAAAAAATCGTAATGAAAAGTATGAAAATACCCACTGTTATAAAATTTATGTTTTATGATACAAAAAATACTACACAGTTGAAAGATACTGATAGTATTATAAGCTCAAAATCTAGTAATCAGGCTAAAATATAAATGAAGAGCACAACATAAATCAAAGTTGAAAAATTGTACAAAGTAGGCATCATTGTCATATAGAAGTAGTTATAAGCAAATGAAAGTGATAACTGCTATTTATCGAAGAATTGTAAGTTCAAACAAAATTCCACGCAAATTTGTATTCATCAGCTTTACAAACCTTAAAAAGTAACAACTCTATAAACTTCTGGTAAAAATGCAAACCACTCTGACAACTTTCTGTCCATAAAAGAATGTAATCAAAAGTGATCTCAGAAGCATTTTTGCATAAACAAAAATTGGAACCAATTTCAATGTCATCAACACAATTACTGACAAATGAATTGTGGAAACAATACAAACTAACACTACTTAAGAATGAAATTTAGTGGGTTAAAATCCCACTTATAAATGTGAATGGATTTCAGCAAAAAAAAAATTTAAAGAAAAGAACATTACTTTTTCATTATTTGAGAAAAGAATTTCATAACAATTTGCCGTCATTCCTAGTTTCCCCATCTTTCCTCACCCCACCTCTCTCATTAGTCTCATGTCCTACAATGGATGATTGGTCAGCTCTATGATATCTTAATAAAGCCATTTATTTAAAAAAATTAGGGGACCAAGAAATGGAGGGAGGCTAAAGGAAGCAGGGGGAAGCACCTAGAACTGGATGTTATGTACATGCATCAACTCCCTATGATGAATGTAATCATTATGTAAATATACTACTAAAAATAAAAATTGAAAAAAAAAAGATTTCAGAAAGAAATACATAGAACATTATCAGAATTATTCTGAATGGTCCCTTGATAACATACAAACTGTGTTCAAAAGTATTCACTCCAACTTATTTGATAGCTCAGGAGACAAAAAGTGGGAATTTCAACTTTTTAAAAATTTTCTGTTTTTAAATTTGAAAGAGACATGATAAAATGTAAAGCTTTTAAATCTTGTACTATAATCACAGGGTTTCAAAAGTATTATTTAATATATATGTGTGTATATATGTAAATATGTCTTTATAGTTTGCCAGAACATTCACCTTGGTTTCCTTATTAATTATCCCTTAGACCTTTGTACTACTATTATTTTGAAAGTATTTGCTCATATTGTCCTAGACCGTGTACCACAACTTTTTTGTCCCTTTTTTCATTTAGTCATGATGAGAGAGTTACTATCACTACCCATTTTGACATACGTGGAAAATGAGGTTCTGAAATATAAAATAGCCTTCGTGGTCACAGGGCTGTAACTGGAGGACTGGGAGGTGATTCCAGATCATGCGATATTAAATTACACCATTTTTGATATGATTAAAACAGCTTGAATGTGCAAACAGAATCTTTATCATGTAAGCTCATGCTTCTTTCTCAGTCAAGAGAAAATGAAGAAATGATACTGTGAATGAGATGCATAGAGGGTCTCTACTAGGAAGAATTAGACAGTTCCCAAGTGTACAGAAAAATGTAAAGGAAAATATTTGAGGTTTCTTGGAAAGTCCCTATCTTATTTTCCTGAGTTTCCTATGTCCCAGGAGTCCTATGAACTTTCTACATTCTCATTTCTAACTTGTAGACTTTTTCTCCCTTAAGGTTCCCTTTATACATACTGAAGACCAGAATTTGAGAAGAAGAAATTAGTATTGATCAAATCATGAAATTCTATGCCTCATCTAAATGAGGTTGTGCTTTTGACTGTTAAATCCAGTAATTTGAGAAACACCATTTCTATAGAAATTAAAATAAAATATAAGTGACAAAGTATCACAAAACTCAGTTTCCATCCCTGATAAGAGAATCGAAGATGAATTTGATTGAGCAATATAGTTAATTTTACTTTCTGTCTTCAATGACCACATTGTTCATTTCAATTCCTAATCAACAAGGATTTGCCATTTGGTTTCTAAAACCATCGTAGTAATTGATATTTTGACCTGATAACGTTGAAAATGTTGAACTTCTTTTATTAGCAGACATTCAAACCACAAATGCTGACATATTCTAAGGAATGATCTTGTGACCTCACATAGATTACTTAAATATCAGGTGTGAGGTTAGAGAGAAGAGAAAAACTGTTACCTGAGTTCCTTCATCATTAACTCATGTACAGTCTTATTCCTGAAATGGAAGTTCCCCTTGGCCTCAAAGCTCTCTTTAGTCTCTTTCTATACCCAAAGTTCTCCCCTGGAGGTTGTTTCCAAGTGTTGTTCAATTTGGGACAGGCAGAAATGTACATCAGCTGTGAGTTTTGAAACAGTAACAACCTAGGAAGCATTTGAGCTGAAACATATTCAGCTCTACCCTTCCTATTTCTTTTTCAGAATCAGCCTGTGCAGAGGACACACAGACACTCAGCTTTCCTAAGCAGGGAGTATCTACATGTGTCAGCTAGACTGACAAGTGTCCAGGATTGTCTGTGACAGTGTGCCTGCACTGCATCCTTCAATGAGGAGCTGTTAACAACCAGAAACCGTACTCTACAAAGAGATTTTCAGGCAGCAAACCTTGACCTTTTTGTCTTCATTTTCCTATTTTATTAGTTCTATACTCAAAATGAGAAAAAGGGCAATTTATTGCCCCCCTTGAAAATATCTGGAGACAAGTATCATGGAGAAGTTAGGAAGGAACAGCATACACACACACACATGGAAAATCAGTGACAAAACTGCAGTACAGTTCACATTCAGCTCTCGGGAACAAAGTCAAACAAAGAAACAAAGCCAAAGCCAAAAATAATTGAGAAATAAAATCCATGTTATTTTCAAATGGCCTATTGAAGGAAATAATAGTAAAAAGAGAAATCAATAAAATGCATGATGCAGAAGAAAAAGCAATGAAGTCGGGTAAAGAAAAACACTATTGTGTTCAACAGAAGGCACCATGGGACAAATAACAATTATGTACTTTTTATTATATAAAAAATTAAATGTTTCCAACTAAAAACACTGATTCCAATAACTTGAAGTACTTTGGCATCAATACAAATGTACATGATCTTTTATAAAAAAAAAGTCAGTTCAATGTTTACAGTATATTATCAATATCAGTAAAGTGATATCTGCTGACAAAAGAAGGTACTTCAGAATTATAATGCCAATTACATCTTAGAATGTGTGTGAACAGTGTTCTGTCAGGAGCACTACTGAAAGCAGGAGTTTCTCATTTTTTTAATTGCTAGAGAATCAAATCAGGACATTGGACAGATCTCCCCACTCCCTGAGGGCAGAAAAGGGAAAATGTACCTGAACCTTATTAACATTAGCAGCAGTGATAGGAAAGTAGGAAGCAATTCCCAGAGCACATCACAAAGCTTAGCGTTTGCCTTTTGTAAGAAAAACCATAGTTCCCCAAGAGAAGTCTCTTAGAAGGACAGGGAGAAAAAGACTTACAATAGTGGTGCTTATTGTTGACAGCTATGTCGGGGCTACTCAATTTTCTTTTTAATTTCCTGAAAAACCTGTATATTTCCTGATAGAACCTGCTTTTCACTATGCCTTTAACCCCTCTAGTCTACTCATCCTTAAGTGGTCTAAATTCTGATTACATGAAGAATGAAACTTCCCTTCCTCTTTGGGTAGCAGTTTGGGGAATCTTTTTTCAGACAAGAGAAACCATCAACACAAGCAGAAAATTATCTATCCTAGTTTTTCTAGATCAATAGTTTGTACCTCACTTAATCTGACCCTACTGTAAAATTCAGTGTAAGAGTTTCAAATTCTTTGTCATTTGTCAGTGATTGAGATTCAAGGCGCAGAGATGGAAATTGGTCTACAGAATGGTTGCCACATATTGTATGGTATTGAAGGCCAAGAACCTGGTAGCACTGGGACACTCAGGGCAGGGGTTCCTGAGGTACCAAAAGGAAAGGAAAGAGCACTTGGAATATTCTCACTTTGAGCCTCCTCTTCCTGATATGATGCTTTTATTGTGTTTTGTTTGTTTTGTTTTGTTTTGCTCCTAATGGTTCTTATTCCCCCAAGGGTGTGCTTAAATGTCATCTCCTGTGAAGTTGTTCTGTACAGCTTCCTCTTCTGCTTTTCTCTTGTAATCTCTTTGTCCTCTTTCCCCTCCCCAGAAAAGGTAATGTTTTCATCCTCAGGACTGTAGTAGTAATTCCCACACAGTCCCCTCCTGATGTATCTCCTGCTGAATCAAAGACCATGGGAACTTGTCTAGTACTCACCAAGAGTGTGGGAGTTTTAAAAGCAAAGGCTATGCTTTACTTCTTTTTGTGTTCTCAGATTATTAGGAATGAAGTTGATAGGCAGTATAGGTAGCAACATGTAAACTAATGTATGCATGAATGAATGGAATGAACGAAAATTTTTTTTCGACTCATCTATATACATAATGTTGTTATGAATGGTTGAATGATTTGTGGGAAACTGACACTGGCAACTTTCCTCATGCCCAAACCAAAATTTTAGGAAGTACAGAACTTTATTTCTTTCTGCCACTTCCATCTCATCCCACTAATCCCATCCCCTAAATATCTCTCATCTTTTTCCTTTTCTCTTTTATTGGCGTTTTTCATATGGACTACTCATCTCTCCCCTTAACATTGTGCTTGGCAGCATGATCCCATGTGTCTGTAGCTCATCCGGTCCCTCCTATCATCACTGTTCAAGCAGCAGACTGTTTCATGCCATCAGTAAAATGGATATGTTTACAGGGATAACTTTAGAACGCACTTGCTAACTGTTAGAGGCACATGATATATGACTGCAAGTTAAAATTATCTAAGATGTTAGGTACGTTAATAAAATAAATTGAGAAAAGATGTGCATGTGCAACCCTTATCATTCATGATAACATCATAAGCTCAAAAACAGACTCCCCTGTGCAACTGAGAGGAACGTTTTACAAGATTAAAACGTTCCAAGCACTGTCGGCTCTGACAATAGCATTAAACAATTTTCCACAAGGGGTGGAAATAAAATCAGATCTAATAACAAGGACCCTCACATGGCTATATGATGAGAAACGGAAAGATGCAACTATTGCAGAAAGGATGGGTCTGACATGTAGGGATATCAAGTGGTTCACAAAGTCTTGCATGGTTGTAAGTTTTTGCCTGACACTTTAATAACACAAATATCTCATTTTAACTGGTGTTAGCTTATTTTTCCCCTGGCCTTTCTGTTTCTATTTCTTACTGAAAGCAAATAACCTGTTACCAACTCCTGATAATATGTGATGGTTTTAACTTTAGCTCTTGAAGCTGAGTCTTGGGAACTAGTGAATAAGATAACATTTTTCTTCACATTCTATTATAAAAACATTCTTGGTATTTCTCTTATTTCCTATGTCTTAGAAAAGCTCAGTAGGGTGCTGAATTTCAGTGAAGATACAAATTCACTTGCAAACTTGACATTGATTAATACTGATCTTTTCTGCAAGGAAGAAATAGAGTTTATTTTTCCAGTAAAGATTTTCGTAGAAGACTTTGACTTTTAATACCTCTGATAGGTAGTCTAATTGGGCTCTGAAGATTTTATAAAGTTTATTTGGAAAAAAATAAAAGGATCACAGGGGCCTGAAGGCAGACACAATTTATTTATTTATAATACACTTTACTTCAAAAGGATTTTAAGCCAATGCTAGATGCTGAATCTACCCAAATACTCTTGATATATAAATGAAAATAATGTAGATCAGTAATGCATTCTCACTAAGCTTTTCTAGCAATAAGTTCTATGGTCTCATGCTTTCTTCCACATTAAACAATGGAGTTTAGACTCTTCCTTTTCACATTTGGTAATCATCCTTACTAATGTATCTGATGTTTTAAATATTAATTTATATTTTCTAAGAAATAAAGGAAACCTAATAATTATCTGGAATGACTTGGCAGGTTGGATGGAAACTGCTGTCCACAGTTCTGATAATTATATCATAGGCTTCCTGCAAAGAAATCTCCAAATGTCAAACAGGAGAGGGAATGAGGTCTTTCATCAGTCTATGGTCTACAGTAGGTGTATCTTATGGAATTTGCTTAGAGAATACATGCCTGGAAGAAAAAGAATTTGAATACTCTAGTGCAGGTGACAGAAGAGTATGTTTTTAATGTCTTCCATTAACCAAATTTAGTACAGTGTTGATAGTCCTTAACTGATAGTCCTTATACATGATGCAATTGAATACATCAAATAGTTATTATATTCCAAGGAATCATTCTAAAAGGTATACATATGTGAAAAGCGTGAATGTGAAAATGCATGATACATGGAAATAGGCACAAAACTTGAGCTTTTCTTTTATTAAGGTTGCTCTATTAAACATATTCATCAAAATGTTGCATTCATTCAAAAGAATTGGAATTGTCATCTCAGCAGGAAACATCCCACCTGGCGCATTATATAAACAACCAGGAACAAGAAAAATATATTACTTCTTCCTCAATAATAAGGCTTCTCCATTTTATCCTTCCAGTTGGAGTATACCTCTGGAGTCCCGAGAAAAATTTGCTATTTCTGAATTTTTATTAACAATATTGTCTGCTTCTGGGCCACCTGAGGCTGGTGCCAGGGAGCAGAAAGCTTACTCATTGGCATGAATGATTTGACCATACTCTGTGTGGGTGAATTTAATCAATACCTTTCCTCTTCTCCCCAAAGATACCAACCCACTGACAGGGGCAGCAGTGAGATGGGGGAGGAGCATTGGGTGTACATAAATCATTTGCAAAGTCTCAGATTTACTAAAACTGAAGGAAATAATCATTATATTCAGTCTTACTAAGAGACACTAGAGTTCATATTTGTTAACTACTTTAGATAACTATGTGAGAACTCAGAAAGGAGCACAGGAGCACAGGGCAATTGTATTTTAAATAGCTTCTAATCCTTGAGCCACTGTGGGTAACACCAAGCCAAAGAGTGAGAACTTCCTTCCACTTTCACTTCCAAACCAGGGGGTGTGAATCTAAGAGCTATAACCCCAGCGGTATTCTATAGCTGACACTGCTGATAACCCAAGTGTTGCAACAAGAAAGATCATTTTCAGACTGATAGCAAAGACCTCAGTTGCACCTACTTGCTGGAGGTTGGCAAAAGATAATGACACCAGGGCCAGGTGTTTCAAGTCTATCTCCGCCCCCATAAACAATACAGGATGTTTTATGCTAGCAGCAGAGTAATGACGCTAAGAGACTGAATGATTAAATGCCAGTCTGCCAGCCAGAGTACATTTGTTTTCTGCTTGAAAAAGCCACTTTCATTTTGTATGACAGCTTTCTTAACTGCAACATAGCTCAGAAAATGACAGAGAGCGAATGAGAATAAGTGATTGTAAACTGGCAAACAACTATTTGCTACTATTTGAACTACCATTAAACTGTTCATTCAATTTCTAGTCAGCAACCGTCACTCAGCTGTGGAACTAGAATATAAGCATTATTTATTTAGTGGCATTACAATGGCATCTAATCTTGGGTAAAATCTTTTAGACAAAAATCAGAATATCCAAAAATTACCTTGACATTCAGTGCCAAGATATAATGCTTAGCCATGGCTCCTTGCTTCTCTGTTCATTTTTGTTGTTACTACTGAGAAGCTTGGGCTACGTTCTCATTGCAGTGTTACACCCACAGTAATACATTTTTCCACTGGCTGTCCAGCTAAGCCAGGAATTGTTAGTGCTGAACAAAGCCTAAGTTTTATAAGAGGAACACAGACTAGACCTTGTTTCTGTTTAGTACTATTTATTTCCCTTGGGAATATACCCAAATGTGCATATCCCCTAAGACATATCTGCTTTGCTTTGAAGTACTAAAAATTACTACAAAATAATGAGGTCAGCAACCAGGTGCTTTTTATATTTCATTCTATTTAAAACTGTTAACATCTTAAGTAGGTAGTCTGCACTTGTTATAGAATGCAGAAGTGGAAACTTTATCTAAATTTAGTGAATTTACCAAAAAGAAATTGACCCCAAGTCTTGGCTGGTAAAAATCATTCTATCAGGATGCATTTCAAAGAAAGCTGAGAGTGGTATTGCCTATCTTGCCAGAAAGAATGAAATGGAAATATTTAAAGGCAGTGAATTAGTATTTATTGTGTGCATACTGTAAATGTGAATTTGAAGTAATAGAAAACTACACAGTCATATCATTTGGAAACAAGAATAATACAACTTCTTTCACCGTATTCACCATAGGGTAATTGCAGAGCAGGAGTGCCATATGAGAGTTATATTTTCATTTGAAAAAGATTTTGTCCTTAGTCTAACAATATTGACTGCATTGAAAGCATCTTCTAGAGCATCTACTAGGACTTCTTTCAGATTTGAAGTCATAAAGGTTTTCTTTTTCTTTGTTTCCTGGTTTGTAATGTAAACTATTATATTCTGAGGTCTTTATCCTCTAAAAGTATATCCAGTATTTAATAGCCAAATAAATCTAAAATCAAGTTTAGTGATAGTACATACATCAAGCTATTTAACATCACTTTGTGTTTAAAACGAATTGCTTTAGGGATGAGTTAGTGTGCTTCATAAAGTGAAATGTTTTCAAAATTTATAACATGGCTGTAATGGTTTCCCAAGAGTGTTAATAATTGGAAAGAAAATAAATTTTCAGCAGGATATTTTGGAAATATATATCAAGAGTTCTGAAATTTTTTTGTATGTTTCAGTACAATCATTTCACTTCTAGAAAATTATGGTAAAGAAATAAACACAACCTTTAACCATAGTAACCAAAAGAGAAAGGGCCCAAGTCCGTAAAATTAGAATGAAAGAAGAGATGTTGCAACAGACTCCACTGAAATCCACAGAATTATAGGATATATTTTAAAAACCTATATATTCATAAATAAGATATCAAAAATAAGATAATTTTTAAAAATTAATAAATTTCTAGATGTATAAAATCTTAAACAAAAATATAAAAACCTAAACAGAACAATAAGAAGTAATGAAATTGAAGCCATAACAAGAAATCTTTGAACAAAAATCCAGGAACACTCTTGGGTTCCCTCCTGGTTTTTAAACAGATCTTTAAAAAAGAATTAGCTTTAGTATTTCTTGAACAAGTCCATGAAATAAAAAAGGAGGAAATACTTCCAAACTCATTTCACAAGGTCAGCATCACCCTGATATTTAACCTGGATAAAGACACAACAAAAACAAAAATGAAAATAATAGACAAATATCCTTGATGAATGTAAGTGTAAAGATCCATAATAAAGGACTCCAAATAAAATTCAGCAACATATTAAAAGGATCATATACCATGATCAAGTTGATTTCATTTCAGAAATACAAAGATAGGTCAAAATATGCAAATCAATAAATATAATTTACCTCATAACTAGAATCAAGAATAAAAATTACATGATCTTCTCTATTGACACTGAGAAAAACCTCTCACAAAATTCAACATGACCTCAGATACAAAAGTCAGATACCTAAAGAAATCAGGTACTTAAAGAAATTAGGTATTGAACTACTATCTTTCATTGTAGTAAACCCACAGACAACATCATTTTGAATGGGGGAAAACTGAAAGAGTTTTTCTAAAATCAGGAACAAGACAAGGATGTTCAGTCTCACCACTGTTATTTAATATAGTAGTTAAATTTTAGTTAGTGCAATTGGACAAGGGAAAGAAATAAAAGGGATATCAACAGGAAAAGAAGTATTATTATTATTATTTCCAAAAGATATGATCCTGTACTTAGAAGAACCTAAATACTCCATCAAGGGATGTTTAGAACTAATAAATTCTGCACAGTAGCAGGATATAAAATCAACACTAACTTCAACAGCTTTTCTATATAAAAACAAGGTACTAAGTGAGAAACAAGTTCCATTCGCAATAGCCTCAATAATAAAAAGGATCAAGATGTGATATGCACATGTACCAGCTCCCCAAAATAGATGTATTAATCATGCATCATAATTATATACTAATAAAAAGGGTGGAAAAGAAGTAAAATATCTAGCAATCAATTCAACCAAAGATGTGAAAGACCTCTGCAATGAAATTTCAGAACACTCAAAAAGAGATTGAAGAAGACACCAGAAGATGAAATGACTTTCCATGTTCATGGATTACCAGAATTTATATTGTTAATATAACTGTATTACCAAGACTGATCTACAAACTCAATGCAATCCCCATCAATATACCAAGGATATTATTCACAGAGTTAGAAAAAATAATCCTAAAACTCATGTAGAAACACAAAGGATCTAGAACAGCTGAAGGAATCCTAAGCAAAAATGAGGAAGTCTGCAAGCATCAGAATACTAAATTTCAAATTATTCTACAAAGTCATATACCAAAGAAAGTATGGTACTAGTAGAAAAAATAGACATTAGACCAATGGTATATAATACATGTCCCTCATTAGCTTCTTTTCTAGGTTTTTGGGGGCCATTTTATAGCAGTAATTGTGATTATATAAAGCACTGACCAAAATCACATCCACAAACACATGCATCTGGACACAATAATGTTTACATATAATTTTCTGGCATGGTGAATCTTTGTTCATAACTGCACAATTGATTGTTATTCAGGTCATAACTCAACACTTTGATTGTAAATTAAACCTAAAATTCTCATTATAACCCAAGTTGTTCACATGTGAGGCTGGCCAGAATTCGATGATCCACTCTATATGACTCCAACTGCATATGATGATATACTGGAAAAACCAAAACCATGGAAAGAGTAGGAACATAAGTTTTTGTAGGCATTAGGAAGGGAAAGGGATGACTAGGCAGAACACTGGACACTTTTAGGGCAGTGACACTGTGCTGACTAATACAATGACAACTAAATGGCATTGTGCATTTGTAAAAACATACAGAAAGAACAATACCAAAAGTTAGCCCCAGTGTTAACTATGAGGTTTGAATGATGAGGATATAACAATGCACTAACATTAATTATAACAGTTACATCATTATGGTCTGTGATATCAATTTCTGAGAGAATTACAATTAAGTGAGGATGATAGATATAAAGAAACTGCTTTTTGCTTGATTTCACTATAAATTCAATTGTATTATAAAATACAAATATTAATTTTTTAAAAAGTCTTATATTGTTTAGCTATAGGAATCTATAATCATAAATATACAGCAAATATTTCTGACATTCTGGAAAGTTAGCTAAATGTCTTTCAGAAAGTCTCCAGATAGGTTTGGGAATAAATGTAGTTTTTGAAGCAGGGGTTAGAAGGCTTTTAATATGAAGAGTCACACAATAAATATTTCTGGTTTCTCCTGCTATATATTTTCTGTCACAGCTATCCAACTCTGTTGTGTGAAATCAGCTACCAACAATATGAAAGTAAATGAGCATGACTGTATTCCTGTAACATTTTGTGTTCCAAAACATGAAGCTTGCTAATCCCTAATTTAAAGCAAGTGTGAGGTACATGGTGGAAAGCATGAGGTCGAGTGTAAACAAAGACTTTTAAATGGGGTAGAGGAACTCTGTCAGCTGTGAGGTTGATAAGGAATTGGAAGGAAAGATGGAGAATGAAATTTTGTCCAATCAGTAAATAGAACAATACTTCTCCAAAGTTCCTCAGGTCTCAAAAAAGTTCCATTAGATTCCAGGAAATCATGAAGAAACATTAGTTCTCCAAAACAATACCAACAGAAGTAGTATTTGTTTTCCAGGAACTAGCTTATCCATCAAAGAAGGAAATAAAGTTTGGGAAACAGTAAAATAAAGCTTAAACCTATTATTTAATTCTCTCCATGTCTTCTCAGAAGGCAAGTTAGAGTCACAAAATCAAAGACAATACCTACAAGTATCACTGAGTTCCCAGAATTCAACTTCCTTCATTCCTTTCACAGGAAGAAGAATTATAAGTACAATCTCTTCAGTGTTTTGAGAAATCATTACTTAAAGCATTTCCTTTCACCAGGGAGTTAGAGGAGATGAGCCAGGGTTATGCAGAAGTAAAAGAACACACCGAAAATCCAAAGATGTATAACGTCTCAGATTTATGTAAGCATTGCTGTTATTACATTGAACTTGACTGATTTTTCAAGTTTGTGTTTTTCTGACTCCTTACAATTCTTGAGGAAGACCTGATAGAAAATCCCTTTCAGAGTAATATTACATTGACTGAGCCATTAATTGTTAAACCTCAGAAATATGCAGCTGTACATCTTCAGGTCGATATACACAAGCATATTAATTTTCACAGGAATCCTGTAGAAATAGACATGAAATTAGAAACCACCCTCACATGTTTGAGGATAAATTTTCATTTTTGTTGCAAAATGAAAATAATAACCCAATAAGATGCATATTGGAAATACAAAAACAT
>RJWT010011773.1:0-22998 GCA_004365215.1 Cuniculus paca
GGGATTGAACTCACGACCTTGCGTTTGCCAGGCAGGCGCTTAGGCCGCTGAGCTAGATCCCCGGCCCCTTCCCCATTCACTCTTATTTCAGTTCCCACCGATATGGCTGATCGCCCTACCCCTAGAGTTGCCTCACTTCAAAGTTAACTAAAATTCAATCAGCCAAGACGCCGGCGAACATGGGGCCTGGCTCTGACCCAGGCGGAGAGCCGGGCCCGACGGACAGCAGCGTGGTGTAGGGCGCGACCTCCGCTCGACTCGTCCAAGGCTGCTGGCGGCCTAGCCCGGCCACGTGCGGGCCGCCGAGCGAGGCAGAACGCACCGAACCCAAGCGCACTCCCGGCCCATTCGCTCTCTTCCAGTCCCTCGGGCCCAGGAAGTTCTTTTCCGCGGCCTTAGAGGCGCCAGAAAACCCCCGGAAGACTCACCAAGAACAACGCCGTATGGATCCCTCCCTGTGTAGCACTGAAAGACTGGGCCGCCGGAAATGACGTCCTTATATAGTCCGTCTCTAGCCAATGGCAGAATAACCCAAGCGGAAGAAGGGCGTGGCCAGAGAGCGCGTCCCGGGCGGGGCTTCCTTTCCGGAAAGCGGGCACCGACGCGGATTTGACGGCGGCGGCGGGCGGCGGGCGGCGGGCGGCGGGCGGCGGGCGGCGGGCGGCGGGCGGCGGGCGGCGGGCGGCGGGCGGCGGGCGGCGGGCGGCGGGCGGCGGGCGGCGGCGGCGGGCGGCGCGCGGCGCTGGTGTTTCGCGTGGTTAGCGCCGTCCCGCGCCCTTCTTGAGTACTTCCTGGGTGCCGAGGACTCGGTCTCGCCAGTGGAGCTGTTGCCTATAGTTGCTCGAGGCGCTGGGTTTGGGCCCCAGCACCTTGCAAGACCAGGAACAAACGCCGCTGCTGGGCCTGCGCCTAGCGCTGCCGCGGTGACTGCCCGCCCGAGCGACGGTTTTCGTCTCTTGGAGAACAACTCAGTGACGCGTAATTCATAGTTTTAATGTACCCCCCTCCGCCCCGAGAGTTTTCCTGAAAATACAAAAGACTACACAGACAATATAAAAAAAATTTTTTTAGCATAGCAAAAGATTCCAATAACCATCGGTAGGGTGTTAATAATTTATTCTGCCCAATACATTAAGAGCCATTTGTTAATAACTAGTTAGTAGCGGTGTCTCCACCCTGCTGCATTAAGAATCACTTGGAGTTTTTAAACATAGATGTTACCTCTAACGAAGAAACTTACAAAACATAATCCTAATTAATGTGCAGCCAAGCTGAGAACCACTGATGTAAGAGTGGGTGGGTTTTTTGAGGGGGTGCATTTTAAAAATGAGGAACACAGGTTGGTTGTGTGTAGGGCAGTGTGTTCAAGGCCGGCTGAAGGAAGCTCACTGGCGCCTTCCTTTCTGAGATTTTATATTGATACAGGAGATAGGAGGTGACAAAGCTGGCTGGGAAAATGAACTAAACCTGTCAATGACAAGGTCCCAGGAGAGGACAGGAGCTCCCAGTAGATGTGGAAGGCTTCAAAACTGCTATCTTGGCCGGGTGTGGTGGCGCACGCCGGTAATCCCTGCACTCAAGAGGCTGAGGTAGGATGATCACTGAGTCCAAGGCCAGCCTGGGTTACATAGATTGTCTCCTAACAAACAAACCAGCCTATCTTGGGTGAGGTCGCCACAGCATGTACTTTTGTTTTTGCTTTTACCCTCTTTTTCTCTTTGTTCCAGCCAAGTTCACTCTGCAGAGCTGGTTTTTTACCCTGCACTTTTGAAATAAACTTTTGGTACCAATTTTGTCTTGTGCAATTCTTTGTTCAAAGCAAGAAGGACCTAGACTGCTTCTGACTGGTGAATCGTTTCTAAACAATACAAAGACAAAAAGGAAAAATAAATTCTTGCAGTTTGGGGTATGTGCACTAGGGGTGTTTGCCGCAATGTTCAGAAAGGCAAATTTCAGTTTTATCGTTAGAGAAAATTAGACCATTTTCCCTAGGTTTATTTGTCATCCTCTGTACCCCAACAAATGAAGTCTTGTGGGGCTTTGTGATTGAAATTCCCCAGCCCAGTCTAAGAAAGGCAGATCTGCAGAGGGACCTGATGCGTACCCCTGCTCTGCTAGGGGGCCACCCTGGCCTTAGGTTTCCTGGTCTTAGGATGAGGATCAAAGGAGACTGTGAAACCCTGAAAAAAGGGTGCGGAGGAGCCTACCTTAGCATTTTTTAGGAGGCAGCAGCTCTACCTAGCCTGCCTTCCCTTGTCTTCTTTCATTCCTTAGTGCTTCCTCTAGCACAGGGGCTCACAAGTCACTTCACTGGTGACTTGGATGCTACTGAGGCTAGGACCCTGCTGTCTGCCTCCACACCCTTACCCAGATTATTTTGAGTAAGGTATTTCAACCTAAACTCTATAGTATGAACTTAACCATAAACAAAATCATTAAGTAAATTTAATACATATAATAGAAGTTGAATTGTGCCCCCTGTCCTATGTAGTGTCTGACAATTAGAAACAGGGTATTCACATATGTAATTTTTCTTTCTTTCTTTTTTTTTTTTTTTTTGCGGCACCGGGGATTGAACTCATGACCTTGCACTTGCTGGGCAGGTGCTTAGACCGCTGAGCTAGATCCCCAGCCCTGTTTTTGAGACAGGGTCTCACTATGCCATTCAGGCTAGCCTTGAGCTCACTTTGTAGCCCAGGCTGGTCTTGAACTCACAACGATCCGCCTGTCTCAGCCTCCCGAGTGCTGGGATTACAGGCATGAGCCATGGTTTTGTTTTTGTACTGGGGATGGAACCTAGGGCTTGCACTGAGCTACATTCTCAGCCATTTTCAGTATTTCTTAGACAAGTTCTCAGCCAACTCACTGAATTGTTGGGCTTGAACTTGTGGTCTTCCTGGCCCAGCCTCCGAGTGCTGGGATTATGGGTGTGCACCACCATGCCCAGTTTGCATATGTAATCAAAGTAAAATGAGGTCATCATCCTAGGTTAGGGTGAGCCCTTAATGAATGACTGTAGTTCTTAAAAGAAATTTATAGAGGGAGACATAGACACAGGGAGAAGGCATTGTGAATATGGAGACAAGGATTGCAGTAATGCATCTACTGAATGCCAGGGATTGCCAGTGATCAACTACCAGAAACTGAACAGTGAACAGACAAGGAGCGATTCTACTCTAAGCCATCAGAGGCACCATGACTCTGATGACCACAGATGCTACCTAGTTGGGGCTAATTTGCTGGGACAGCCATATGAAATTAATTCAGTATTCCAGAAGCATACTCACCTAACCCTCACCTCACCACCAAACTAGAAGGTAGGAAATAGTAGTACCCCCATGTCCCTGGCACAAGTTCAGTATCATGTCTGAGTGAAGAGCTGGCTTTTAGCCTGAGCCACTGTTACAGCTTGTGTCTAGATGTCCCCCAAAGCCTCATGAACTCACAGGTGGAGCTTTTTGGAGGTGGTTGGATATAGGGTATGTGTGCATGGGTTAAGGGTGTGTGATAACTAGTCCACTGATTGGCTTAGCAGTTCTGGGTGTGGATAATGGGAAGGCCCACCCTGGGTGTGAGTGGCACAAACCAATAAGCCTATATCCTGGATAGAACAGAAAGGGGTGGGGAGGCTCATTGCTTGCTGCTTTCTGCCTGCCATGCTATGGACTGTTTCTTCTCTGCCATGCCCCTCTGCCTTGGAGTCAGCCGAACAGGAACCAAAACCTCTATACACTGTGAGCTAAATAAACCTTTCATCCTTTAACTTCTGGGTGTTGGGTGTTTTGTCTCAGCTATGAGAAGGTAACTAAGACAGCCACCTAGATCAGAGCTCATTTCCCTAACCACAAGACCTCCCTTCCTGCATCCCATCTACTCCCTGGATAAAGTAACAGCTCTCTCAAAAGTTGAAAGAAAATATTTGGGTACCCAGTAAAAGGGTTATCTGACAGTAACAAGTGTTGAAGTGGATATGTATAAATTGGAACCACTACAAACTGCTGCCAGGAATGTAAAGTGGTACATGTAGCCATTCTGTAGTACTTTCTCAAAGTATTAAAACCGAATCACCACACAATTCACCATTTCCACTTCTAGGTATACACAGTGTGATAAAAATATAGGGTGAATATTTAAATTTTAAAAATGTATTACAGCAAAACATTGCCATTGATTCCCTTCAGAATAATCCCCCTCACCTCGAAAGCATCACATCATTCTTGCCACTTTCTAAAGCAATTCTACAAGTTCTCTTTTGTGTCTTTATGATGTGTAATCAAAAATATGCTGAACACTGCTGCTGAGCACCAATCAAAGGAAAACCAGGCTCACCAGGTATCACACTGTATCATTTGACTTCTGGCTCTTCCTCAATGTCAAAATGACCATACATGGTAAATATTTTGAATCAATTCAGGACACCGAGGCAGCCACAACAATGAACTAAAGTTCATAAAGGAGGATTTCCAGAACTGCCTCAGAAAGCATCAAGAATGTTAGGGTAAGTGTGTTTAAAGCAAGGGGAAGTATTTTCAGGGAGAACCAATGGCAATATTTCTACAGTAATACATTTTTAAATCATCCACTGTATTTTTCAGTCACACTAAGTGCATTCACGCATACACAAATACTCAGTGTCTAAGATACAATCAAAGCGGAAATAAGCCATTAAGTGATGAATGAACATAGTACAGTTCCCTGTCCATATCCTTAGGTGCCACGTGTGTTTAGTGAAATATTTTCCTTGTTACTGGTCCTTAATACAGTGCACAACTATGTGTATGGCATTTATATTGTATTAGGGATTAAAAAATAACATAAAAATGACTTAAAGTATACAGTAGAACTGTGTAGGTTTTATGCAAATACTCTGCCATTTTTCATAAGGGACTTGGATTTTGGCGTCCCTGGATGCTGAGGTATAACTATACATGCATACAATACAATATTCGGTCATAAAAGGGAAAATATTAGAAATGCCACATCATGAATGAACCTCAGAAACATGGTAACTGGAAGGCAACAGAGTACAGATTTTATGACTCCACTGTGTAAGTGTTCAGGAAAGCACAATGTATAGAGAGATGAGTGGTAGGCTGGGGAGTGAGTCATTATGAATGGGGAGAGAGAGAACTTCCTGGGAATGAATGTGTTCTAAAGCTGACTTATAGTGATGGTTGCACCAGTCAGTAAAATTACTAAAAATCACTGAACTGTACCCCTGAAATGGATGAACTGTAGAATATATAAAATAAAGTTGATTTTTTAAAATAGGTTTTTAGTTTTAGAGATACACATAGGTCAACTGCTAGCCCCACTAGAACTATTTTGTTATTTCCCAATACAGTGATAAAACACACTATTTAGGTTTCCCAAACAACTTTCATTGATGAAGTGCTTTACTTTATACATCTGAACTTTAGTTGTGGAAAATGCCAGAATAGCTTAGATTTACATAATGTAGGGGCCAAGATCAAACAATTTTCTTTGTTCATTTGAAGGCCAGTAAGTCACTGCCCCCATTCTGCAGAGGCTCTGAATTGGCCAGGGATAAATTAAATAATGACTTCAGTTCTTCCTCCTCAGGACAGCACCTCAGAAACAATCTTCAGCCTGCTGACCCTGAATGTCACCCACAGAAGCTCTTCCTCAGAGCAGTTCCTCAGACAGGCAGGACGACTCTGGAATGTGACTCCTTGCACAAGCACATCCCAAAGGAGACCCTGAGTGAGGGGAGGCTACCTGGCAAAGATCTCTCTGAAAATGCCTTTCCAGGAGCTCTGTGGAGTGTGCAGACCTTTCTCCCAACTCCCCAGGGTGCTGTGTGTACTGGTGACTCCACTTCTGGGAGACAGGGCTCCAGTCAGATCCTCTGTCTTCCTGAATGGAGGCGGGAGTGTTTCTGCTTGGCTCTCCAGGCAGGACTGCACGTGACTGCAGAGTGCGATGAAGCAGCACTTGGCAGCAAACAAGCAGGACAACTGTACACTCTTTCCAGTCTTCTCAGGACTTCAGGCCCATCTTCGCCATCATCTCTTCGTAGACTGTCCATGCCATTGCTGCCATCAGAGTTCTACGGAGGGCTCGGGGGACACTGCCGTGAAAGAAACCACGCAGCCCATAGTCCTATTAAGAAAATAAATAATTATTCCAGAAGCAAAGTAGTAATTCAATTAATTATCCACTTGATACCTGAGAGAGTGGCTCTCAATTGCCCAACTTTTTGAGTCTCAGTCTAAACTGTATGCCAGATCTATGAAAAATAGGTCCAAGAAAGTAACAAACTTTTTTTTTTTTTTGCGGCACTGGGGATTGAACTCACAACCTTATGCTTGCCAGGCGGGCGCTTAGACCGCTGAACTAGATCCCCAGCCCTGTTTTTGAAACAGGGTCTCACTATGCCGTTCAGGCTGGCCTTGAGCTCACTTTGTAGCCCAGGCTGGTCTCGAACTCACAATGATCCGCCTGTCTCAGCCTCCTGAGTGCTGGGATTAAAGGCGTGAGCCACCACGCCTGGCGAAAGTAACAAACTTTAAAAAATACTTTTTGTGTAGTTGGTAGGCTTTAGAGTTTTAGCCCTGCTCTACCTAGGAGAATTTCATAGCTAAAAAGCTATTTTAGGTGGTAAGGAATGAATCCAAATTTGTGAGTGCTAAGTATGTTTTCTACTAGAGATCCACTCTCAGCCTCCTTAGCATATGTAGGGTTACTGTGGACAGCTGCACAGTCTGCAAACATCACAGAATTACTGAGCCACAGAGGCAGATGAAAACCAGATGAAGATTTGTTTGCCAAGCCCTGGATCCAGGATGAAGGAAAAGTTAGTGTGTCATCTATCAGGAGAGAGCGCTTTTTTAGAATTCATTGTATGCTCTCTTGGTGGCCCTATCTTTTTAAAAAAAAGTATTTATTTATTTATTTATTTATTTATTTTTTGGTGTTTGGAGATGAAGTCTTGCTATATAGTCCAGGCTGGCCTTAACTTCCAGTGATCCTCCTGCGACAGCAATTATAGGTATATGACACCATGCTCAGCTCTTGTCCTACCTTTCTAATTGAAAAGCAAAACATTTCTTTCTCCCTCACAATCTGGAATGATGTGCAATTTCACATACACTGAAGAATCTATTATTTTTTTGAGACAGGGTCTTGCTATACAGTTCAGGCTGGCCTTGAGCATACTTTGTAGCCCAGGCTAGTCTCAAATTCACAATAATCCTCCTGCCTCAGCCTCCCGAGTGCTGAGATTACAGGTGTGTGCCACCATGCCTGGCTTGAAGAATCTATTATTATAAAACTTTTATGATTTTAGGGATACAAAATAAGGAAGCAGAGAGCTTAGTGTAAGGAATATTAGATTCACAAATTCACATTTATTTTTAACAAGACTATCTGGTTTGTGATAATAGTAATGTGTTTCAAAAGGGTCAATCCTTTTTTGGGTTTAAAAGCACTAGTTTTTAAATATTACATTAGTGCCCCATAGAGCTATAAAACTTCTAAGCTTCAATAATACCACTTGCCCATTTCTACTAGAGGAAACTGCTAGAACAAAATAAAGTGTGCTTTTTTTCTGATTATATTTTGTCTTAGATCCTTAGAGTTTTAGAGCCATCTAGATTTTCTGATTTAGTGGGTCTGAGGTAGAATCAAGCAGTCTGCATGCTGATGCACAGGTAGTTCTAGTGGCCTCTTCTCTTAGAAAAACAGGGTTAGTGATTCTTAATCTTGGCAACACATTGGGATCACTGAGGACCTTTAAAACAAATGCTTTTTTTTTGGTGATAGAGATCGAACTCAGGACCTCCCACATAATAGGCACATGTTTTACCAGTGGGTTACACCCTTAGCCTCTGAGAAAATCGATACTGAGGTTCCAACCATCCTACATTTTGATCTGGGAATGGACATTTTGCTGGGGATTTAGCTCAGTGGTGTAAGTGCCTGCCTGGCAAGCGTGAGGTCGTGAGTTCGATCCCTGGTAGCAAAAAAAACCAAACAAACAACAACAAAAAAAATTTATTCTAATATGAGTGACAGACAAGAACTGACTGCTCTAGAGGGAGCTTCTTAGCCACAAGAACCAGTACTTATGCTACAGTCTTTATTTTTTTTTTAATGCTACAGTCTTACTTTGAAAATGAGTGTTACTGCTTGGCCAAACCACTGAAACTTCACTGGGGAGAGCTGCATATGAGTTTTGATAACATCTGCAGGTTGAGTTACCAATGATGCCAGAATGCCAGCAAATATCCCACAGGTGAAATTCACAATGGGAATGAAGGCTGCCTCCAACTGGTCTGAAATAGAACAAATAATAACCTGAAGTTAGAAATCTCACATTCATCATAGAAACGTCAATGCAAGCTGCCCATCCATTCTTCCCAAAAGTCAGAAAGATGTGTATTCAAACAAATAATTAAAACTTTAAAGGTGGAACTAATACATGTGGAATGGAATAATGGAGATAGAAAAGCACCCTTTACAAACCACCATCCTGATTCATTAAGGATGCTAGAACATATGGGTGAAAAAAAAAAACAGGATTCAAAATTATCTTTCCACAGAATCTAGGAAGTTACAAAAGAAAAACTTACTGAGTTTTTAGGTGAAACACCTGGCAGACACTCCCACAATAGGACGAACACAGTATCAGGAGCCCCCTGATATAAACACATCAGACATGTGGTCTACTTGCTAAAAATGTGAAACCAAACCTAATTACATGAACTTATCAGATAAACGTAGATTTGGGTGTAACAGCAATGAACAAAAAGTGTCACAAGATACATTATTGGGACAACTAGAGAAAGGAAAATATGGAGCATAAAGAACTGTATCTATGTTATACTTCCCAAATTTAATAAGGTAAAAGGACTCTCCTTGTTCTTAGGAAATACACACTGAGGTATTTAAGGTAAAGGGGCGTCATGTCTGCAACTTACTCTCAGGAAAAAAAGTTACATATTGTGCTATTTTTGTGGCTTTTTTGTAAATTTAAAATTATTTCCACATATAAAATAAAATTGAGAATTAAAAATGTACTTCCAGGAGTCAGGAATACAGCTCAGTAATACAGTACACAGGTAGGGCCTTGGGTCCAATCCTTACCACCAAAAAAACACACACTTCCATTCTTTCTTATTGCCACTGCCACACTTTTCTGTTACAAAATAAGGTCTTGCCCTGCAGGTCATACCTACTGTGCACAGGAGAAGCAGCAAAATCCTCCAGGGCACCCTGACTGCAGCTCACCAACAGTCTTGAAGGTGAGTATTCCAGCTTCCCACACACCTCACTTGGATGGCTATTTACTGCCCACAGATTTTGCCCACAAGGACTCTAAACAACCTTAACTGGTAACACAGCAAGGGAGGCGAAAACTCTTTTTTCCTCAAAAGCCTAAGCCAAGCCATGCATGGTGGCACACGCCTGTAATCCTAGCACTTGGGAGGCTGAGGCAGGAGGGTCGCCATGTGTTCAAGGCCAGCCTAGGCTACACAGTGAGTTCAAGGCCAACCTGAATGGTATAGCAAAACCCCATCTCAAAAACAGACAGACAAATGATCCATAGGTGTTTCCCAAACTTACGTGACATGGATCACATCAGATGCTTCTTGAAAAATACACTCCCCCACTGTATCCCAAAGCTGCTGACTAGGCAGAATGTTATAGGCAAGTCCTGGGATATTGCAGGACCTCTGCAAAACATTTTATTCTTCAACAGCTGACCCCCACCCCGAATCATAGTAGCAGAAGTACTATTTGCTGAGCTAAGACAGTCACTTCCATCTTGGCATCCCACCACCCAGCCCATATAAAATGAATAAAAATAAAAGTCTCATCTCCCACAGAAAACAGAGAACCCAATGTCTTGGAGACACATCTTCCCCACCACACCTTCCTTTACCCATACCGTGGAGCACTATGTTTTTGGTCTCACTGTAAAACATCAGGTAGATTCCTGAAAAGGGTGCATCACGAAGGAGAGTGGCTGTCAGGCCACTGAAGAGGCCTCGGTGGCCCTCGCTGCGATAGATGCTCCTCAGGGCTGTGTAGATGCTCTCATAGCCATATCTCCCACTCTACAAAAGGAGCACAGATTTAAATAACTGACAGAGAAGCCCTGCACTTGAGCAAGGAGCAAACACACTTTAGGTTAGGCAGCACCCCCAAGACACTGTGGCTCTAGTTTACATGAAGCTTGACAAACCTTCACCCGAGTCCATTTTTAGCAGTAAGTATATAAATCAGGAGCTGACACCAGTGGCTCTGTGTACCCACCCTGAAGCACTAAAACAAACCCACCTCATAGCGTGTTTTGATCACTGTGAAGGGTGACATGCACACTCCTGCAATAGATCGAGAGCCCATGCCCAATATGACTGACTCCAGGGCACTGGGAGGATGGCCTCGCAGGAAATACTGCTTCAAAGAGTAGAGAGTACCAAAGTAGATTCCAACACCAGGGACACATCTCACGATGGACTGCAAAAAGTCAGAAGGAGGAACGATAAAAATCAAAGACCAATGCTGTAAGATACTGTATTCACTAGGTTTTCCCAAAAGACACCAAGATGATTTGCAGGCAAGTAGTTTATTTAAGGCATAGCAGCAACACTAATAGAAAGTGAGCAAAGAAAGGAGGGTAGCTGGTAAAGGGTGTTATAAAAGCAACTGCACCTGTGGGCAACTTAATCCCTTTGGGGAACTCTGTGACACAGTGCAGAACACAGCTCAGTGTTTTCCCGCCACCTGATGGGGAGCAAAGTGAAGTTTAGAAGTCAACTCCCACCTTTCAGTGGTTGAGGAGTGCTCTGAATTGGGAGTATTAATGCTTTGGCACTTCCAGCAGTGAGCCTTTAGGGCCAGAAAAATCTTTGAGCAATGAAATACAGATGTAGAGGTCCCAGTCTGCTTTCACTGCAGAGTTAAGAATCAGGACACACTGGCAGTGCTCCAACTGTTTCTGATATAAAGACTGTGCCACATGAAGAAATCATACCCAATGTGTACAGATGCGATAGTTTCTTGAACCCTCAAACAGAAGTTTATGCAGCATGAGATGTGCAGTAGCCCCCTCTTAGTGAAGGATGTGTTGCAAGATTCCCAGGGAATGTCTGAAACAGTGGACAGTACCAAACTCTATGTACTGACTCCTATACTGCCCATATACATGTGATGATAAAGCTTCATTTATGAACTAAGCACAGTAACGAATAAAAACAGGCTACAGGAACACAGCATGATAAAGCTTTGTGAATGTGGTATCTTTTGCTCTCTCTAATTTGCTCCCTTTCTTCATGTGGTAATGATAAAATGCCCATGTGATGTGCATGACAGGCATCGTGATGTAACATCAGGCTACTCCTGACCAGACTATGTTAGGAGGGGGATCATCAAGCAATGTTGATGACTGGATGTCAAAAATGAGACTGATGGTTGGGAATCCTTAATAGTTGGGTGTTTCTGTGGAAACCTTTGGAAGAATATTGTAGTTGGAAGTTTTTATCTCTTTAATTCATCGAACTGTTACTGCAGAGGCTATATCTAAACCCTTGATGATTATCTGCATGACTAATGCTATGTTCTGTCCAAGGATCACATTCTGCAATTTTGTCCTTTAATGTCTAATTTAAAGCACTTCAGCTAGTTTTGATGATGTCTGTATCACCAACCCTGCTCCAGGTTTTTCTCCTTTGTTCTTCCTGTTTCTCTGTACCTGACTCGACAAGCTCTGTTTCTTCATTTGTTAGCACTTTCTGATGGCCTCAACATGTCCTTCCATTTCATAGATGTCCTGCTGCCTCCTCAGCACTTTCACAAATGCAGGTTCTATTGGGCACATTCCTGCAGATAAACCTGGCATCACTGAATCTGAAGGCTTGCTTTGGGTGGTATCCTTTCACCTGCACCAACTTCTTCAATTCTGCTGGAAATGTAGCAGCAGCTGCTTCCAGCAGATAGAGCTGCTCCAGCAATTTCTCTATTTTTTAGCCCAAATCTACTTCTGAATCTGCATAACCATCCTTTACTTGCACTAAATGGAGTCACTCATTTCTGAGGATCTCTTGAAGTTTCACGTATAGTTCAATGCTTTCTAGTACAAAGCACTGTCAACAACTAGAACAGGTTCTATGTTCATGCCTTTGATAAACTTAATGCCTTTTCCATCTTAACTTTGCACTTATCACACAGTATTTGTAATTTGAGGTGCAACTGCAAGACTAGCACAAATTTCTTTTTCCTTCACAATTTCATAGAAGATTCATTTTTTTTCTTTCTTTTTTTTTGTCTTTTTGAGACAAGGTCTTGCTATGCAGATCAGGCTGGTCCTGGGCTCACTTTGCAGCCCAGGCTGGTCTCAACTCGCAATGATCCTCTTGCCTCAGCCTTCCAAGTGCTGGGATTACAGGAGTGCACCATCATGCCTGGCTACAAGATTCATTCTTGCCATAGATTTACACTTGATCTTAGCCGAAGGCTGAGAAACAATCTTGCCATAGATCTTAGCACTCCATGTGGAGCTTTTTTTTCTGTCCTTAAATCAAGAACTACTTTTTCACTTGAAAGAAGCACTTTACAGCTTTCCTTTGACATAGAGCAATTGCCAACATCACTGCTCTTCTGTGCTGGGCTACTATAAAGTAAAATAAGGGTTACCTGAAACAAACACTGTGAGCCTCCAACAGTCAGTCAGATAATGGAAGTGGCAGGTGGTACACACAGTGAAGATGTGCTAGACAAAGGGATGACTCAAATGTTGGACTGGACCAATCTCAGGACCAGCCTGAGATTTTATCAAACTACTCCTAACAGTATGTCTTTTAAATTTATGAACTGCTTATTTCTGGAATTTCCATTTAGTATTTCAAACTAAGATGGGCAGGAGGTGGACACCACAGAACATGAAACCATGGATGGGGGACTACTGTACTCTGACCACCTCTGGCTTGTGTATCCTAAGAGCTGGTAAGAGATGGCTGCTGCAAGACAACCCAGACCCAGGAAGTTGCTTACGGGGGACGTCCCTTTCCAAAGGCCCAAAAGACTCTCTGTGCGAACCACCTTCAAGAGTACAGCCAACATCCCCATGTGTCTGGACCTGAAGGCAGATAAGATAGAGACAAGAGAGAAAAACATCACTTAGGCCACTTCCCACTCCAAGACTATTTATTCTCTAATTCTCGCCCCCCCTTTTTCTCTCTCTCTCTCATAGTAGTGATTGAACCCAGGGCCTGGTGCATGCTAGGAAAGTGCTCTAGTGTTGAGCTGTAACCCAGGCCCTTTATCTAATTTTGAGACGGGGTCTCAGTAAATTGCCCAGGATGGCTTTGAACTTTTAGCCTGCTGCCCTAGACTCCTAAATAACTGGCATTATAGTGTGTGCTCTATCATACCTGGTTTGTGCATACTGTTTTCTAAAACACTTAGGAATCATTTTGATGCATCCTAGAATTACTCTTGACCTCCCATGTGTACATTTCTATCTGTCCATTTACACTGCAGCCATGGGATAACCTCCCATTTTATATACACTTTATATACTCCCCGTAGTGTTGGATTCCACACAGGAGCATAAAATAGACACTCAAAACTGACATTACTTCCAGAAAGCCATCCACTCCCAGGCAGTACAATACAGTGTTGTACATACAACATACAATTCCTCATTTACTGACCAATTCATTTAATGACCTAGTCAAGGTAGCGCTGTCATTAAATTAGGAATGCCTGTATAGTCATCTCAAGCTAGTACAGTAAAATGCAAATGTCATCAAAGCAGAGCCTATGGAACTGGTTAGCAAAAATCCCATTTAATTAGAGAAATTATCACATATAAAAAATACATTCACAGGAAAAAGTACATAGAAGACACATGGACATTGAGGCACATCTTTTTCTCAAGGAACATCCATCAGAATAAAGTTGATTAAGTGGTAGAGTGGCTTGGGTAACCTAAGAAGTTGTTGAACCCAGTTCCTCAATGAAGTGCAGGTGGCAGGCCCTACCCGTGGTCTGAGGGCTGAAGAGTCTGCAGGCGTGTTTTAAGGAGATCCAGTGGCTGGAAAAGTAGAGCGGAGCAGGTCCCACTGATGGAGCCACACAGGAAAGCCTTTATCACTGGATGTAACTGAAGGACAAGAGAACACTGTGTTAGCAGTTCTATGCAGCAAACCATATAGCTTTCTCCACACCTGGACCAGAGACTTCTTTTATAAGGATCTTTAGACACTAATCTGCTGGTGCCTCATATTATCTTCACATCTAAGTGAGGGGAAAAGTGCAGTTGAGAACAAGGCTGGAATGTTGTTGGGGACACTGTGCACGCTAAGTGGTATGTGTGTCCTTCTGGCACTAATAGTACTATGGATAATTTTGTTTCCACTGAGCAATATGTCTACTACTGTGCTGCTTACCACGTTTCTCTATTTGTTCTGACTCAAAAGGGTTAACGATTGTTTCTTTATCTTTGGAAAAGCAAAATTAAATGAATGAAATGTTAACACTAACCTGTTGGTTTCCAGGTTCTCTTGGCTACAGGAGCTGTAGATATTTATAGGCACAAATCAAAGCAAATGTGACTTTCAGCACAGTACCATGTAAAAGAGAAGTATCACTTGTAGTATAATCTACAGATTTCTTTTGTTTAAACGTTTCTCCTTCTGCTACAATAAACCATCTCATTGGGATGTCAGCAGACCACTGATGGTTTCTACATAGCCGGAGGACCCCTGGGCAGCCCTTTCACTGTCATACACATGGGCTTATCCATAGGTACCACTGGAGGGCAGAACACCTTTGGATTCTAAACCTATCTCCCTCAAACACATCTGAGGCACTCCTGCCCAGGCCCCTAGAACCCAGTAGAATCACAAACAATGGTGTTTAAAAAGCATTTTAAAAAGCTCTCTTCTCCAAGGAAACATTTGGCAACTTCCACCTACAAAGACATTCTCCCTAAGTGGCATCTGCACTATTTTTCTTTGTAAAGAAATGACACATTGTAGTACTAAAACAGCAGTAAGATGAATATAAAATTTCTCACTGAACACATCACATAATTACTATTAGGAACTGAAATGTCTGTAATCTACAGTACTTGTTTCACAGAGAAGAGAGATCATCCCAAGTTCCATCAAATAAGCAAGTTAAAACTAGAATTACAAAACTAAGGGAGGGACTAGATACATTCATATGACTGAATACTGGAGCTTACAACCACATCCCTATCATCTCTGATGTATTAACAGCTGGTTTGTAACACAGCAGGGCTGTGGTCTGTGGCATTTGTGAGCAACTCGAATTCAACACATCCAAAGTGCAAATGTGGCCAGCAGCTCCACACATCTCCAGTCCACACTGGGACATCCCTGTGGCATCTGTGCATTTTGCCTCCTCAAGCCCTGGGCCTCTCCCTTCCCTGGCATCTTTGCCTGGAAACAAGCTCCAAAGCTCCATCTTTGTCCAACCTGGCATTGTACCACCTCCATTCCCTCTTTGCCAGTCACTTCTCAGGTCCTCAGTTCACCGTGCAGCTCAACCTTCTCCACTACAGCAGCTCTGAGGGGTTGCCACAGCCCTGTGCACCACAGGCTTCCTTTCCAGCCCCTGTCGTTATATAATTTGTGTGTATGTGTGTGTGTGTGTGTGTGTGTGTGTGTGTTTTGTTTTTTGACACAGGATCTCACTACGTAGTCAAGGCTGGCCTCAAACTCATGGTGAACCTCTTGCCTCAGCCTCCCAAGTGCTAGGATTACAGGTATGTGCACCACACCTAGCTCCTATTCTCAGTTTTGGTTTCTCTTTTCTCTCTTCTTTTCTGGCTGCCCTCCCAGGTCTCCTCTTCCTTGATTTGTTACTGAGATGCTACTGCTTTTCTTATCTCTGTCATCTCCAGCCCTCTGGGGTCACCTCATCAACACTTGTGCAGAGTGGTTGAAGCTGGAGATCAATCACCTGTGCATGCGGGGCTAAAGCAATGCCAGCCCCGAGAACACGGAGCACCTGAGGTGAACCACATGAACAAGCTGTTCCAGCTCCAAGAATGCAAAGTACCAGAGGCAAGCCAAGCAAACGAGTTGCTAGGCAGGCAGGTTTCAACTGACAATAGCCTCCAGAGAGTTGGGAGGTTCTTTCCTACCAGGAGAAGGGGCTCCATCTGATGTCAGCTTACTGCATCTTAACTCTTGTTTTTCTTTATCCTCTACCATCCCCTCTCTGGAGTTTCAACATCTGTGCTGGGCTTTGTACATACCCAGTCTTCACACCCACATCTTTAGCCCCGGTCTCTCAATACCTCTGCTTTTCCTCCAGTGACCACAAGCATCTCGAATTCAACATGGTCAGCAGTTCTCCACACATTTGCCTTTTCCCCAGTCCACACTGTGACATCCCTGGCATCAGGTTGGAGACCCAGGAGACACATAAAACTCACTCTACCTTGTGACTATGTTCTACTGATGGGTCCTGCAGTCTTTCTTGTATCAACCTAATAACAAACACAGCCTCTCTAAAGAATCATGAGTTTATTCAGAATGAGCAGAGGATTTGCAAATCTGGGGTATGTGTGCTGTGCAGATCACAGGCATGTGTTAAAGTTACTGCAAGGGGAAGCTTTTAAATAAGCAAAAGAAAGTTCATGTAAGCTGTTTCAAAACATAACTCACTGATCACAGAAATTTCCCTGCAGGAGCTGACATTTTCTGATTGGCTGTTACTAGGAACTCGTCTTCATAGAAATGACCTTAACTAAAAAGTTGTGGTTAGCAAAGATACTTCCAAGATTGAGATTAGAACTGGCCATCTCTTGTGACATTATAAGGCAAATATGTATGTGACCATTCCTCACTTCATTTAGTTTGGCTTTGATGAAAGTAGCCCCATTTGGGTGCTATTTCCACACCCTCACGTTTTCATCCTCAGGGCCTCCTTGGCAGTCTCCAGCCTCAGTGGTGCCAACCTACTCTCCAGTCTACTCCCAGAGTAGCAGTGGGTGAGGCAAATACATTTACCAAACCAAAAGCTCACCCTATTGCTAGGTATTTGTTAGGGTTTGTGTCTAGGTGGTCCCCCAAGCCTCATGCAGTCATGGAGGTGGCTGAATCTAGCATTCGTGATTGGTTCATTGTCTACTGCTGGGATTATTGGTGTGAGTGGTTCACCTGCCCAGGGTGGGAGCCAGCATACAGTATAAGGGAGGGAAGAAGGTGTGTTTTCCTATCTTTTGCCCTGTTCACTCTTGTTGCTTGCAGGCCACTGTGAATGGCTGCCCCACTGCCATGCCACCCTGCCTTGCAGCCAGCTGAGTATGGACTGAAACCTTCAAAAACTGTAAGAAATAAACCTTTCCTTCCTTTATGTTGGGCATCAGGTATTTTGTCTCAACAACGAGAGAAAAGTAACTAAGACAGTATTTAAACCCACTTTACTGATAAAACAGAAGTTCACACTAGCTGCAAATGTGCCGTGAGTCAGGATGGTTGCTATTGGCCAGGACTCTAACTTTACTCTCTTTACTATGTCTATAGACTAAAATGAAAAATCTAGGGCACTCTTCATGTTCTCTGTGGACCACTACTTGCTACTTCTTTCTTGTGTATATAGTACTGAGGGTTGAATCCAGTGTCTTTGCACCGAGTTATATCTTGACCCTTTTTAATATTTTTTGAGATAGGGTCTTGCTAAGTCACTAGGCTGCCCAGCAGGTTGGGCTTCAACATGTGATCCTCCTGCCTCAGCCTCCCAGATTTCTGGGATTACAAGGCATGTATCACTTTGCCTGGTTGATTTTTTTCAACAGAATCACTCTTCTTCTCCTGCATCATGCTCCCACACTCCACCACCACTCCCATGGCATCAGAGTCCATCCTTCTATCCACAAGTGCAACTTCTCACCAGAACTTCAGACCCACACAGACACTTGCTTAGATGCTGCACAGGCACCTCAGTTTTCCAAAACTCTCTCTTGCACCCAACCGCTCCTCCTTCAGGTGCCTCCCATCAGTGACTGCTCTGCCATTTTTCTGCCCAGCTTCCCAAGCCACAAACTGGCCCCATCCTTGACTTGTTCTCTCCACACTTGCTCATCCTACATCTTGAACAGCTCCCAAATCCTAACCTCCTTTATTCATCCTGGCTCATAGTCCCATCATCTTCTGCTTGATGATGGTCACCACTTCAGCACTTCATCTCTTGGATCCCTCTAATCCACTCTCTACCCTGCAGCCAGGGTCATCATGGTACAAAATCCTTCAATGAGAAATTTAATGTTTTGCACAATTTTAAGTTACCAACTTCAAAAAGATATAATGAAAACATAAGTAGTGATAAATACATTACAAACTACAAGTATCACTTAAATTTGTCATTAATAGTCACTGAAATAAAATTTTTAAAACCTCAGTACCTTCAACTATTTCTCTCAGGACAAAGTCCAAACCACTGGATGCAAGGGCTTCATGTGTCACACAGTGCACTGTTTCCTAGGCCTATGTGCCCACCCTCCTTCTAATGTAACTCTGCCATAGCAAAGGATTCCTTGCCTTCCTCCCACTCCTGAAAACTAAGGTACTGTCTCTCTGCCCTAGCTCCTCTACTGCTTCCTAACTTTCTTCCTTGGAACTTCTGCAGTAGCACTTGTGACCATCTCATTTATGACTGAGGGATCGGCACAAGAGTGGTCACACCTCCTATCAGTGCGGCTCATGGTGGTATTTTAGGAACAGAGTAGGAGGCCTGATACACAGGTGTTCAACAGTGATAAATGAACGACTCTTATCAGGAAGCCTGTACATGGCTCTCCCTTGAGCAAAATTCCATAGGTTAAAGTGCAATGGATTCTGAATGCCCCACCCAAAGACAGTTTAATCTTCTTCCAGCCGTTTGCTACAATCAGACTATGAGAATGACTTGCAGTTACAGCTTCTGAGCAGTTCTCCTGGGCACCGTGTCCCGCACGCTCCCACAGGGACTGCACCCAATTTAAGGATGTGGTCACTCACCCCTCAACCGACCCCGTTCTCCTAAGCTATCTTTTCGATGTCTTTATTTTCACGGAAGTGATTAGATACACGTTTAGCCCAGTAAGTATTGCTGAGTAGACCCTATAAATTTCAAAATTTTATGATTTTCAAAGTCTGGGCCGGGGATTTAGCTCAGCGGCATAAGCGCCTGCCTGGCGAGCACTAGGTCGTGAGTTTGATCCTCGGTACAAAAAAAATTTTTTTTTCAAAGTCTGTTAACAGCAGATAACAAATACATACTAGTATTAATAACCTCTCAGAGGCAAAACAGAAACAAAACAGCAGGTAACTGAATAGCCTTACGACTTTGTCAATAGTGGATCCCACTCCTTAAGAGTGGACCCAAGCCTCTCCCCTTGCGGTGCTGGGCATGGAACCCAGGGACTCGCTAGCCAAGAGCGCTCGCTACACGTGAACTACACCTTCTGCCCTCCAGAGTGGACTTAATTTTTTAAAACTAGCTCCGTAATTCAGGTATTAGGAGGTGGGCAATCATAAAAGAACACAAATAAAAGAGTAGCGCTTGAATAATTTGCAAATTACTGGCCTGGGACTGGCTGAACGCAGGGAAGAGGGAGGCACCAAGCAGGTCCCGCCCCCGCATCCACCAACGGCGTCCGGGCGTCCGCGCGGCAGCCAATCCGGATCGCAGGGGGCGTGACAGACCGCCAGCGTCCAGAGCCTACTCCCGAGGCACCGAAGGCCGTGGCTGTCCCTCTGCCTGGCCACAGTCCCCGCCAAGCTGCAACTCCCGGTGTCGTCACAGGGGTACCGAGGGGGACGGGTACCCGCCGCCTCTCACCATGCCCGCTACCAGACCCCGCCGCTCCCCACCAGCGTGTTCACCGTGTCTCCGACATCCTGCAGAGGCAGCAGCGCGGCGCTAGCCTTCTGAATCATGGGCGAGGCGGCCACGAGCGCAGGGGGCCGCCTGGCGACAGGGGAGGACGGCGAGGCGCCCCTGAGCGCGCTGCGGCAACGACTCCGCTCGGCAGCTATTCCTGTTCCCAGCCACCTGCGTAGGCCCCGCCGCCCCGCCCTCCGGCCATCCCAGCCACTAGGCCGTGTATCCGGGAGAGGAGAGCCGGAAGCAGCGGATAGAGGGGCGGGCTTCACTTCCGCTTCCGGAGGACGCTGGTGGCGCTAGCGAGGCTACTCTGTGCCCGGGTGGAGACGTCGGGCGGCACGGCTTCGTCACCCCGCTGTGAGGGTTCGGGGCGTGGCTAGTGTGGAGGTGCGGCTTTTTTTTTTTCTTGTTTCTATGTTTCTTTTCTCTTTTAATCATATTTTATTGGTACATTTTTGGTGTACATGGGCATCATATTCATCTTAGAGAATTTGTTCGTGTACGTCATGTAACTTTTTTCCCATTCCGGGCACCCTACCTTCCAGCCCTCCTCTCCCCATTTACAAAAGCTTTGTTTCCATGTTTTCCTTCTCTCTCTCTCTCCCTTTCTTCCTCTCTACTTTTCCCTTCTTTCCTTTTCCCCTCCGCTCACCCTTGTTCCCCTCCCCATTTGAACATTTTCTTCTTATTTCACAATACCTATTACACATTTTGACCCTTATTTAATTTTTGGGTTTCTCACACCAAAGAAACAATGGGGTAGTTATGCATGTGTGTGTGATTTATCTCACTTAAGAGTATGGTTTCAAGGTGCATCCATTTACCTAGAAATATCTTGAGCATATCCTTTATGGTAGAGTAGTACTCCCTTGTATAAAAATACCTCATCTTCCATAGCCATTCATCAGTTGATAGGCCCTTGGGTTGTTTCCAAGTTTTGGCTATTACAAACTGTACCACTATAAAGATAAGTGTGCATATATATCTGTGATAGGATGCCTTAATTCTTTTGGGAAGATACCCAGGAGGGGAATGGCTGCGTCAAATGGAACCTCTAGTTCTAGTTTCCACACTGATTTCCACAGTAGTTGTACTGGTCTATACTCCCACTAACGGTGGAGAAGGGTTCATTTTCCCCCACAGTCCCATCAGCATTTGTTATTGGTTGGTGTCTTGATAACATCCATTCTTTCTGGGGTGAGGTGGAATCTCAGTGTTGTTTTAATTTGTATCTCGCGAATGGCGACTGATATTGAACATTTTTTTCATGTATTTATTTACTATTTGTATTTCTTCATCTGAGACATGTATTCATCTCAGTTGCACATTTTTGAATTGGGTCTTTAAATTTGAGAGATCTGGGCAGGCGATTTAGCCCAGTGGTTCAAGTGTTTTCCTGGCAAGCATAAGGTCTTGAGTTCGACCCCCGGTACCAAAAAAAATAAATTAATAAAATAAAATAAAATAAAATAAAAAAATTAATTTGAGAGGTCTGATTTTTTAAGTTCTTTAGATGTTCTTGATAGTAATCCTTTTCAGAGGAACAGCTGGCAAACGTTTTCCCCCTCATTGTGGGTTGTCTCTTTGCCCTGTTTGTGGTTTTTCTTGGTGTGTAAAAGGTTCTTAATAAGATGAGATCCCAGTTGTTGATTCTTTGTGATACTTTCTGTGTGATCAGGGTTTTATTCATAAAGTCTTTGCCTATACCAGTGTCTTCAAGAGTTTTACCTGTTCTATCTTCCAGCAGATTTCATGCTTCTGTTTTATTATTTAGATCTTTGATCCATTTAGACTTTAGTTTAGTACATGGTGAAAGATATGGGTCCAATTTTAATCTTCACCATGTGCAAAGCCAGTTTTTCCAGCACCATTTATTAAAGAGGCTGTCTTTCTTCCAGTGAATGTATTTGCACCTTTGTCAAAGATAAGGTGGCTAAGTGTGGCTGGAGTTGTTTCTACATCTTCTTGTTAGGTTATTTTAAGAGCACCGTAGAGAAACAGAAGTTAGAGTACTCTGTGCAGTGGAAAAGCAGGATTTATTCAAGGGAAGAATTTATTGGGGGAGGGGTTGAGGGAGGGAAAAACGTTCTGCCTAGGTGGTTTGGCGATTTTCCCCATGAGGTACAGACGCAATGGGGCTTTTAAAGTATTCCAAATGAGAGGGGATGGCGCTTGGGGGTGGGCACCGGTGACATGGGAATTTGGGTAATTAGGAGGAACCTGTAATCAGGGAGGAAGGGGCTGGTGGTCCAGCTACAGTGCTGCTGTAATGTCCAGCAGAATCTATTAGGACAGAAACCTTTCATTCCCGTCTTTGTGTTATAGGAAATGGGCGAAGAATTTGTCTCTTTAGCTACTTCCTGCTGAGGAGGGGCGTCGTGTTGGGGTGTCAGGAGAGTTGACGGGATGACGGAGTTGATGTCTATGTAGGAGCTGGTACCAGGTGTTTCAGCCAGGACAGGGAGTTAAACACTGGCATCCTAGATTGGAAAGAAATAAAAAAAAGCAAGGTGTTATGAGGAGGCAGGTCACTATTCTAATTAAAGGACCCAGTGCAAGTAGAGGAAAAAGTGCCTGTGCTCCAAATCGTCATTTCACTAAGGTTATAGTGAGGAAAAGTCTCCAGGAGTTGTGCTGGAAAGAATGAGCAGCATGAGAAATATAAGGCCTGACCGTGAAATCATGTTTGGAGATTAGGTGTAGGAAAGGCTGTAACCACATCACTGTAAGGGAGGTGAGAGCCCAGATCTAAAGGGGTCTCATGTTTAACTAAACAGCTGAGGGTGGAGAGAACTAAGATAGTTATTATGTAAAACATTATAAAAGTGATCTTACGTATAATGTGGGAGTCTTTAGGAAAGATTTCCCAGAATCCTGTAGTAAAAAAAAAATAACTAATAGAATGTAAATGACCAAGAACCAGATAGGATAGCAAAACATGAGTTAATCTGAAAGTTGTGGCCATGGGCCCTTAGTCAGGCGAAGACAGGTGGGAGATATGAGATATGATGACCACTTGGGATGTTCAGAGTCAGGAGGGCACCGCTTAGCCTGAGTGACGTGGAACCAGGATGGCTGTCTAGCGACCTTGACTGCTGTTGGGGTTTGCGAGGTAGGCTAGGTAGGGGC
>RJWT010011774.1:0-22999 GCA_004365215.1 Cuniculus paca
GAAGCCTTGTCTTCCTTCTCTGTAGAACAGAAAAATCTATCTGGTAATGGTAGGTAGGTGAGTAACCAGTAATTCCTAGATTGGTGTTTTGCATAAAATGGGTACTTAGAAATATTCATTACTTCTGTTAACAATGAATTCAGTGGCAAATATGTCACAGTCCTGAGAACACCTTGGGATGGAAATAACAATGTTCAGGAAAAGATCACGAGATCATGTGGACTGCAGGGGAAGAGAATGGGCTGCTGGGGGGAGCACCAGATGCCAGCCTTTTCCTGTGAGTCAGCGCCCTTCGTGGACTGTGGAGGAAAAGAGCAAGAAGTCACCAAGAAGCAACCCCTCCCTGTCAATCGGGGCCATGTGCAGGCTGCTGAGGGGAGAGCCAGATGCCAGCCCCTTCCAATGCATGGGCTGGGAAACAAGAGCCACACATACTCCATTCTCCCCACCACCACCACCGTAAGTGACTGGCTGATCCAGAGAAACACAGGTTGTGATGATGGCTATTGAGGTGGAATGCAATTAAATGCTTGCAGTGTTTAGTGTTTCACTGATTTTGCAGGTCTGAAGCCGGTGGTCTGATCATCTATTCAGAGGATGGCGATACGCAGTGTGGCATCTATGGGGATCTCCTTCTGAGGGTGGTGGCCACTGTTGATTTCCTATTGTCTTGTGTTGAAGTCCTGTGTAATTTTCATTGTTTTGTTGGGTTGGGTTTTGTTGTTTTGTTTTGTTTTGTTTGATTTTATTGCATCTGATGGCATGGGCAGCTATTTCAAAGATAACAAGATACATTATGGTAGCCATTTTGGATTTACTCTTATCTTGTTTTGAAGTCCTTTATTGCATTGTTTTTGTTTTTGTTGGTTCTATTCTGTTTCGTTTTGTTTAATTTTTACTATGTCTGAAGGTATCTGCAGCTATTTTGAAGACAGCAGGAGGCATCAGGGTAACCATTGTTGATTTCCTATTGTTCTGAAGTCCTGTGTTACTTACACTGGTTTGTTTTAATTCACTTTGTTCTGTTTTGTTTTGCTTGGTTTTATTCTCTTTAAAATAAAAAAAAATAATAATCATGAGATCAGCCTACATCAAAGCTAGCATGAGAACAAGGGACTAATGTCCAGGCTGCACAACTTTCTCATATGAGGGCAAGGGCTGAGGAAAAAGCACAGGGCTGGTGGGATTCACTAGGGACCAGATGTGGTCTAAGGAGGAAGGTGGCCCAACCTTTACCGCAGAGACCTGGGAAGAGGAGCGGAGGCTCCTGAGAGGCCAGGACAGGCACAGAGGCCTCTGCGGGGAGGTGCTGGAGTGGGGAACAGGAGAGTTTGTGTGTGAGTCAATGTCCCTCAAACACACTGGGAAGCCCTCCCTCCTGTGCTCCCACTGTCTAGCTTCTGTGCCTGGTTGGGTAAAACTCCAAAGAACAAAAATTCTCTAAATGACTGTGTTTTGAAAGCAGTCAAAACATAAAACCAGGACAAATGAATCTGTGTTTATAGCTTGGGCAGGAAAGCTTTGCTAGCTCAACTGTGGAAGCCAAATTAGTCTTTGCCAGATTATTAAGAAATAAGACTGGGTCGTAGGGGTAGCTTCCCCCAGGCCTCCCTGCTCTGAAGCATGAGGAAGAGCAGCATAGCAAAGGTGACAGCAGCATCTGTCTCTGGAGTCCTTTTTTGTCTGTCAGAAAGCAGTCTCCCTCAGAGTCTAAGCAATAGGAGTCCTCTCCTCACACGGGGACTGTTTCTGGAATGAAGGGCAAGGTTGACCTTTGTGTTCCTGAGTCTTGGTTGTCTCAGGTATCAAAGTCTGTTGTATAAGCTCTATGTCTGTGTGTTTTGTGGACCTTAGCTCTGATGCTAAGGATGCATAGGCATTAGCAGGTGAAGGGTGGAGGAAGCACATGCCTAACAGAGAAGAGAAAATAATGCTGGAGGAAGAGAGGGGAGTGTGGTAATGGCAGAGAGAGATGGGAAGTGTGTGTGAGGCAGCACAGGGGTAGGTGGGTCCACACCATAGAGACCTCAGGTCTTCTAGGAACACCAGGAAGCTAGGGCCTCTGCCTTTTGCATGTTCTACCACAATCAGCCTGGCACAAGAGGATTAGGGTAGCTCTCATGATCCCTGGATATAAGAGGTGTCCCAAAGGCAGACCACAGGTGATCGATCAGTTGAGGGTGTTAGGAGAAGCTGTCAGGTAATGTATAATTACTTCATGCTTAGGTTTTTGGTTTAGGCCTGTGACCCACTTTGAAAGAGGTGGAGTGAGGAGTGTTGCTTACAGGCAACTTGAAGAGCTCCTCTCGTCAGTTCTCACAGCCTTAGTCAGAGACAGGGACTCCCAGAGAGGAGCCTCGGCTCTGCCCATCGTACTAGGAGGAGAAGAAATAATGTTGTGACTATCTCACAGATCAGCCAAAGCTTAGATCAGCTGGTCATGTGGGTTTTAAGCTCAATGATTCTGTAAAAAATGGGCCGTCCTTGTAAGTTTATAAGAGCTGGCACTGACACCTGAGATGTGAGTGCTCGCCTGCCTCCATCTCTCCTGCTATCACTTCACCCCACCCCTTTTTAAAGCAGTGTTAACTCTGCATAGTGAAAGTGTGTGAATTCAATCTCGACACTCAGCACAGGTCCTGAGGCTCAGACCTGTCTCCAGAGGCATATTCCAGTTTCCTGAGGTAGTGAAGAGCAGAGCATGTCACCTCCGCTCGCTGGCCCCCACTGCAGGCAGCATTGGGCAGAGAGAAACAGCAGATCCACCAACTGCCCACCAGCTGCCGACAATAGGAGGCTCGCTTCCTGCCAACCAGCGGAAGTAGGGCCACACAGCCAGGTAAGCCCCGTGTACCCCCAGGCCGCCATTGGAGGCCCTTGCTTCCTTTGGGAAGCCATCACCCACCAGGAGAATCAGACAAACACACCCCTGTGTGCCTGCCACCATCACGGGAGCCCCAGGACAGACACGCAGGCTGAGAGAAGCAGCCCCACCACCATGCTCCCCTGGCCATTAGGGAAGCCCCAGTGTAGCTGCACAGGTCTGGAAAAGCCCACCCCATACCCTGTTACCTCCCTGTAAACCTGGGGTCAGAGGAACCCAGGAGCTTGTCCCAATCCCCTACACCACAGAGGAGCAGCCATTCTGGGAAGTGCCTGGGACCCTACAACCAGCCTATTGGGAGGAACCCAGGAGAATGACAAGAGGAAGGAGCAAAAGGCAATCTCAGCCCTCCAGCCCACAGAGAACAAATCTGGGAGATACAGTCAAGGAAGAAAATGAAAGTCATACACCTGAAATCTGAGAGGACAACAATGGAAAAAAAGAAACAACTTCATGAGACTGTAAAAGTAATCAGATCAGAAATAATATCTCAGGTGAAAGAAGAAATGAAAAACATAATGAAAGAATTCCTAAACACATATAAAGAAGACTTAGATAAAAAAAGAAGAGCATAAGAAAATGATGGAAGCCTTGAATGAACAATATAGAAAGGAATTACAATGCATGAAACAGATCAAAAAACATATCCAGGAAATTAAGAAGTCAATCAAAAGCTGGAAAAACTGCTTGAAGCAGACTGAAGACAGACTTTCAGACCTTGGATACAGGATTGCAGCTAGCGATTGTAAAAGGAAAGATTTTTTTAAAATAACAAGCCAGGAAATAACAATTCAATGGTTGAAAGATGATGCAGAGAATTCAACAGTGATAGGCATCAATGAAGAAGCAGGGGTCAACACAAATGAAATAAAAATGCCATTTACAGAAATAATAGTGGAAAACTCCCCAAACATGGGAGAAGGATCTGGTATGCAGATAAGTGAGGCATATAGAACTCCAACTAGCCATAATCAAAGTAAATCTACACCCAGACATATAATAATCAAGATCCCAGAAATTCAGCACAAGAACAGAATACTAAAGCTGTTATAGAAAAGAAACAGATCATCTTTAAAGGAAAACCAATGAGAATCATAGTAGATTTGTCAACACAAACCATCAAGTCAAGAAGAGTTTGGAGTGAAGTGTTTCAAATCCTGAAAGAAAACAACTTCCAACCCAGATTGATGTACCCTGCAAAACTATCTTTCAAAATTAATGGAGAAACAAGATACTTCCGTGATAAAGAACAACTGAAGGAATTCATGACCACCAAACCAACCCTACAGAGAGTGCTGAAGGATACTCTAGAGAGAGATAAAGATGACCATGGTTCCAGGAACAGCAGCAGAGGAGGATCGCCAAACAAGATGGGCGATTGAATGAAGGGGAAAAGTAGAGGGCCAACAGCAGGAGGATAGCATGGCAGAGATGAGCCAATGTATGCTAGTTGTAACCAGTCATGTAGATGGCCTCAATTCAGCAATAAAAAGAAACACAGGGAGAGTGGATCAAGAAACAGGATCCATTAATATACCGTATATAAGAATCACATTTAATGCAAAAGGAAATTCATAGATTGAAAATCAAAAGGGAGAAAACAATTGATCCGAGCTACAGAAGACCAGAAAAAAGCATGGGTTATTAGCCCAGCAACTGCAGAATGGATAAGAAAGATATGGCATTTTCATATGATGGAAAGCTACCCAGCCACAAGTAGGATAATCTTGATGTTCTTTGGCTGAAACTGGAGATCATGTTCATGGGTGAAACAGTTTGAACTCATATAGGTGAACACTAGTATAAAAAACAGGAATTGGTGGAATCCAAAAACACAATAGATATTATAAAAGCGATAGGGGAGGAAACACCTGAAAGGAGAAGGTAGTAACCAATGTTAATTTCTTACTGTCTTGTCTTGGACTCTTGTAATGTTTTCACAATTTTGTTAGGTTTGGTTCTGCTCTGTCTTGTTTTGTTAGATTTTACAGTGTCAGATGGTATGGGCAGCTAGTTTGAACATAATGGGATGTATTATAGTAATCAAGGCTGGTTTCCTATTATCTCATTTTGTAATCCTATAATGCTTTCATTCTTCCATTTAATTGGTTTTACTGTTTTGTTTGATTTTATTATGTGTGATGGTATGAACAGCTATTTTGAAGAAAAAGAGACATTATAGTAACCATTGTCCATTTCCTGTTATCTGGTTTTAAAGTCCTGTAATGCTCTCATTCTTTTGCTTTGATTGGTTTTAATCTGTTTTCTTATTATTTGATTTCACTGTATATGAGGGTATGGACAGCTATTTTGAAGAGAACAAGAGACACTATGGAAGCCATTGTTGATTTCTTATTGTCTTGTTTTGAAGTCCCATAATGCTCTCATTCTATTGTTTTGATTGGTTTTATACTATTTTGCTTTGTTGGACGGTTTTGTGTGCAAAGGTATGGACAACTATTACAAAGAAAACAAGAGACCTTACAGTAGTCACTGTTGATTTCCTGTTGTCTTGTTGTGAGGTCATGTGTTACTCACATTGTTCTGTTCTGATTTGCTTTGTTCTGTTTCATATTGTTTTATTCTCTTTAAAAAAAAAAGAGTAGCGGATGTGAGGGACACAAAAATGTGTGTCAAAGACTGAAGGCTGCAGGGCATGGAAAGAGGGTAGATTCTCATGCTTGGAGACTGTGGCTTGATCTTGATCTCACAGGGACCTAGATCTGGGGTTTCCTAGGCTGAAGCTTCCCCTAGGAGAGTACAGGATTCACACAGGAAAGTCCCGGGTGCCCAGCAGCTTTGGATGGCTGAAGCATGAGGGGAGAGGCCTATTCAAAAGGGTAGCCCACTGAAAGAGAGACCCACACTCAACTCAGGATCTAGCGCCAGGAGAGGAAGCCCTGGTAAAGCAGAGGGAAGGGACGAAGGGTAGCAGGGTTAGCTGTAGCAATTATGGGGGAGTGGTTGAAAAGATACACCCAGGAACAACTGGCTATTTGATGGGTTTGGAATTTTTCCTAAATTCAATGGTAGAAACCCACTGTGGACATTTTAGGGATGAGCTTTGCATTTTTCTGTGGCCTCTAAGGTTCCAGTAGGAAAACAGCCCAGAGCTAGAGACCAACTGAGAGGCAACTGCAGTGGTCTGGGTGGGGGTAACAGTGGTTTGCATGAAGTAACCAACTTCCGGACTAACTAGCTACACTTCCAGCCTTCCCCCACTTCCTTGCTGCTGTTGTTTCTCCATCACTGTTGCTTTCTCAGCCCTTCACCGTCCAGATGGTGGAGGATGAGGGCTGAGAACCCCACCCCATTCAACTCGCCCAGTATGAAGAGGGCTGAGCATTCTTTATCTCATCACTGAGGTGCCCATCCTGCTCCCCCGACTCAGGACCAGCATTTCCATGCCTGGTTGCTGAGGGGCAGCTGTGGGTATCAAGAGCAGCTCCCAGCTGTTCTCCTGATTCTTTTGAAGCATTTTTTAGTGTTAATGTCTCCAATGAGCTAAAATAGAAAACGGGTGATAAACAGAAGAGCAAAAGAGATGCCTAATTTTAGCTGAGCCAAAAGGACTTTCCCTTAAATACACTGTGATCTCAACATACTAAGCTAAGCACATATGTACATGCAAGGAAGGAAAGGATTTAAAGAGTCACAGAAGTAAAATTTAAAGGCCAAATAGGCCAGGCCCTGGCTTCCTAAACAAGTAGATTGAAATGTACCAAGCTGGGAACTATATCACATCCTTTGTGAGTGGCAACTCAGCAACCCATTCAGTCCTCATAGCAACAGGATATGTAGGACCTGGTGTTGCCTTCATTTTATACAGGAGGAAACTGAGGTGTGCAGAGGTTGACTGATGTTACTTTGTGAAAGATGACACAGGCAGCAGGAAAGCTGGGCCTTGAACCTGGGATCCTCTGACTTCACAATCTTAGTAAGAGGAAGATGGAGCCTCAAACCCTAGACAGACAGAGCAGACAGCTGACAGCCTAAGCAGGGATTAGGGTAGGGCATCAGAGCAAAACTGCAGAGGAGTCTGACTCTAGGAATGCTTAGAGGCATCACTGCAGGAACTGGAAGGAATCATTCCATGCCTCAACTTTTTCCAAACTTGAAATCTTTTCCCAGGCCTCCCAAGATATGCTGGAGGAATGACCAGGCTGTCACCAAAAATTTATAGGTAGATTAATCAATTGGGGAAGGCCCCCTCCTCTCCCCCCTCCAGTCAGAGACCACTGCTTTCTACAAAGAAGACTCACTGTTTGGCACAGGAATCTGAGATGGCTAATTGCCCCCTTCCCACCCCCTTTCTTAAGATTATGGTAGAATCTGGACTCCTTCAGAACATGGGCCACCTGGTAGGACTCGTCAAGTCAACTTTCTTCATCTCAGCACAAGCTTAAAAGGCCTCTTCATTGGGAAGCTCCCGGTGAGGTTTTTACGCACATCTGGAGACTTTCCACAATGGGCCTTTGAAGCAGCCTGAAGGATTCCGGGAAAGTCTGGCTCACTGGGCTGAGGTTTCAAGAGCAGAAGCCCACATTTATTTTTCTTTGCTGCCTTCTTTGACAACCCCTCCCCCTCCAGTGTCTTGTGGGCATTTGCGAAACAGCCCTGATTTTCATCTCTGTACTTGTAGGGCTGAAATCTTAAAGAAAAAGAGCACAGCAATAACAGTAGACTCAGTGAAGCCAGGCACTGGGAGGGTTTGTGCACACTCAGCACCAACAACATTCTCTGAGCCCTGCCTGACTCATCTTTGTAGCTGAGAGAAAATGGACTTTGGTCTCAAAGCCACTTGCTCTGTCACTCATTGTCACACTAAGACTCTTTTCCTGATGGGAGAGAGTTATCCCATCTTGACATGAAGTCGGGTAAGAACATCACTTTTCACATTGTCTGACAAGGACTTAAGGAGGTCTGTGCTGCCTCCTATGCTGGGTGGTTTTCCCTCACATAGGCTAAGAGCTGCTCATTCTTCATAACTTGACTTCTCATGACTTCCTTCTGAGGCAGGGCTTTACCTCTCTTGCTTGGCAAGTTCAGGCACATGTCCTCAATGCTTCTGTGCCTCCCTACTCTCTTATGCAAAGCTTACTGTTATTTCAGTTTGAAGGATATAGTCATATGCCCCTGAAACAGAACAACCATAGACATATGGTGTTTCTTGATTGATGTATCTCCATACCAAGCTTAGTGCCTACTTTATCAATATGCTTAATGGAAATCAACAGATTAATTAATCCATTTCACAGATACTTACGGAGCATCTACTCCAAACCAGGTACTATTCTAGCTACAGAGCTACAGCCATGAATATAATGCAAGCCCAGCTTTCATGTTTGAAGGGGAAAGTCAGGAAATATATTAAAGAGATATGCATAGAGACAGCTCCAAAACGTAAAGAATTTAGAAGTCATTGCTCTGATCTCTATATAAAGAGAGCTGACAAAGTGCAAATCATTGATTTTATTTGGATCAAGAGGAGAATGAAGGTTATAGGGCAAAATTTTACTCCACAATCTGGGGAACTAGGACACATTGGACGGTCATGACTGAGATCTTCCTGGAACATAAGCTACTGGAGCCATGCACAGGTATACTCCTCAGTAACAATCGGAAATGTTAAGGGTAGAGTGTGAACGAATACCAGAGGGAGAAACTTCTGGGGGCCACAATTTCAGAGGAGGAAGAACACCCTTGTGTGAGTCTTACCTCCAGGAACCCTGCCCTGTTCTCACTGTGAAGAGCCCAGAAAAAGCCCTCTTGGCTCTGGAAGAGGGAAAAGGGAAAAAGAGAAACCACTGAAATACACCAGACAGCTCTCTATAACAAAGGTCCACTCTTAAGAAGACGACTTTCCTGAATCCTTTTATCACTCAGGGGAAAGATGATACTCCAGCTCCAGCCACCTCTCATGTTTCTATCTCATTGAAGGGGTGTGTGTGTGTGTGTGTAAGGGGAGTCAAAAACATACATGAAAGTCATAGTTTATAGGAAAATAGTTCCACTAAGACAGATTTCATAAAGATATAGAATACTGTCTATCACATTTTAAAACAAATCAATGTATTAAGCCAATGTATTAAAGCTCAAAATACTGCTAGATGTAACTAAGGAGGAGTTCTCATGGAAGCCCAAGACAAGGTGATTAAGTGAATTTGAAGCCTCTGGCACTTATAACCGCAGCAACATTAAAGACTGCCCAATTTCCACCATAAAATATTGTGTAAAGTCTCATTTACCTCAGTTCATATTACCTGACAAATCATGTCCAGGTTTCAACAGAAAATGATAAGTCATTCTAAAGGGCAAGACAAAACACAGCCCACAGACAGAAAGCATGAAGCAAACCCAGATTCAGATATAACACAAATTTTGAAGTTATCAAGAACTTTTAAAAAACTAAAATGTGTATTTTAATTGCTCTTTTGGAAAAAGTAAGCAACATGGAAAAACAGGTGAAATACATGTGCATAAGCAGAGAGATGTGAACTTGAAAGGAAACTGAAAAATCTCAAACACAATTTTTAAAAATAGAAACAGAAATAAAGGATACCTTCAGAGGACTTAGCAGTAAAGTGGATATGGCCTATAAAAGAGTCAGTGAATTTGAAAATTAGATCAATGGAACTTCCCAAATTGGAAATCAACAAGAAAAAAAGACTAGAATGGAAAACACAGAACATCCAAAAACAATTTCAAAAGGTATAATACATGCCTAAGGAATATCAAAAGAGAACAAAGAGTATGGAGCAGAAGAAATAGTTGAAATAATAGTGACCAAGAATTTTCCAAAATAAATAACAAACAGCAAATAAGAAGTCCAGGAGTTTAGAGAACACCAAGCAGGATAAATATCCAATAATCAAAATGTAGACGTATCCTACCAAAATGGCAGAAAACCAATAATAAGAAAATTTCAAAAGGAGCCAAATGAAAGAGAATACCTCACCCTTGCTATGGGGGGAACGAAAATGGGAATTACAGTGAGCTTCTCAGAAACCATACAAATGAGAAGACCACAGTGAAACACCACAGTAACCCAGAATTCTATATTCAATGAAGCTATCCTTCAAATGTGAAGGAGAAATGCAGACTTTATAAAACAAATATAAAAACGGGAAATTCATTGACGGCAAACCTACACTACAAGAAATGTTAAAAGAAGTTCTTCATAGAGGAGAGGATATAGATCAGAAAACTGAATAGAAATAAAGGGAACCTATCAGAGAAGGAATAAATTCAATAAAATATTTTATTTTCATTTTGCCTTAATTGACCATAATTATTTGCTTAAACTAATACTAAAGGTATGACATGGCGATAGCATATGGACAAGTGAAATGGATGACAGAGTATAACTGATGATGCTAAGACAGGAGATAAAATGGGATTATATAAATGCCTAATGAAAACTAGGAAATGCAATTCTTTATCATGGCAGCATAGCCCCATCGGCACTCACAGAGAACTCCCAGGTACACATCAAGTCAGAGCACAGGCATATGAGGTGGTGGCGTCGCCAAACACCAGAATATAGCCTGAAGGGGACAGTGAACAGGTAAAATACAGAGCGGGAATGCTAGAGTGAGAAGACAAGCCACGCAGGCTCAGGAGCTCTCTGAGCACAGAGCCAGAGGCGCTATTGTTCACAGAGCGAGAAGCCACGTGGTTTCCCTGGGAGTTGGCCCAGAATCTGTGATAATAGCAAACAGACCTCCAAATCACTGGCATAGATCCCAGCCCAAGTCCAGAGAATTAGCCACCCTGTACGACACAGAAGACTTTCAGAGAAAAAAGGCTGCTGCAGCTGACCACTACCCAAACATCAGGGTGCCCAGCCCTGGTGGAGCTCCATACTTTCCCCGCCAGGAGACTCCCAGAATCTAGATAATTACAGCAAACAGGATCCTGGACCACAAGCCAGAAGTTCCAGTGATGGTGTGAGAAGAAAAGAGGGGAGTATTCTGAAAGTTTGTGGCTGGCAGAGAACCCTGCCTGAGCTGAAACTCACTGGAGGGAGAAGCATAAATACCCCATCAAGGATCTTGAGAAATACAGAGGCAAAGGAGTATGATGGGCTAATGTCAGCGGGACATGAATTAGGTGGTGTTGGCCCTCCTTCCAAACCTTCCTTCTGCTTGCATGTAATACAGACTCAACCATCTGTTTGCATCTTCAGACTCAAAGTGTGGGTGTAGGGTGTAAGTACGCATGCAACTGTTTATGAGTGTGGATTAGTATTTTAATTTCTACAGTGATTTACATTTTTACCTTATTAACTTCTCCCTCACTGTCTTGGTTACTTTTCTCTCATTGCTGAGACAAAAATACCCGACACCCAAAATTAGGGAAGGGAAGTTTATTTCTTACAGTTCTTGGAGATTTTAGTCCATACTTAGCTGGTTCCAAGGCAGGATGGCATGGCTGAGAGGCAGTGTCCAGCTGCAAGTGGCAAGAGCAAACAGGGCAAGAGAGGGAAAAGCATGCCTCCTTGCCTCCTCACTGACCTTACATTGTATATCATCTCTGCCCCTGGGCGGGTGCAGCACCCACATGGCCAATCCCAGTGCTAGACAATAAACCAATCACAAACACTAGATTCAGCTGCTTCCATGACTACATGAGGCTTGGGGGGCCACCTAGACACAAACTATAACACTCACCAAGGGTTGCTTGTTTATTTCCTGATGGATTGTGGGATGGAGAGATAGACAGATAGATAAATTGATTGATTGGTTGATTGATACTGGGGATCATTAATGCAGGGCCTTGACACCAAGCTACATCTCAAGCCCTTTTTATTTTTTATTCTTTGTGATAAGATCTTATCAAGTTATTAAGTTCCCCACACTGGCCTCAAACCAGTCTTCCTACCTCAGCCTCTCAGAGTGGTGAGATTAAAGAGATACGGAATTAATTGGTTGCAACACCCATAAAGACTCTCACACTTTCCACTTATATTTCCATCTTTTCTTTCTTTGCCTTCTCACACTGCCTCTTAGTTCTTCTCTCCCTACCTCTTCCTGTCCAGGCATAAAAAATAGTACCATCAAAACCTATGTTCTTGGATATTTCTAGGAAGATAGTGGAGCAGTAAGCAGCAACAAATCAATCTCTCCAAGATTTGGAATCTAGACACCAGAAAATAGCAATTTGGGGAGGAAAAGAAGGAGGGAGGTGATTCCCAGCAACTAAGAAGGATTTGAAAACTGGGGCCTTCAGCCTTCAGAGAAATCAAAGAGACAGACCACAGCACAGAAAAAGGAAGGGGTAATCTGCACTTTGTCCTCATCTCTTGGTTCATGGTATGTGGCAGAAATTGACAGAGACACAGTGAAATTAGGTGACTTCAGATGCCTTCAGGGAAAAACGCACCAGTGGAACAGAGCAGTGGGTGCTGTGCACTACAACAGCTTGTGAGTGACGCCCATCCAAGTGTCTGCCATATACCCTGGAGAGAATCCTTGGTCAGTGCCATTTTAGGGAGGGGCCAACTGAACCCAGACTGTAGAGCAGCTAACGGTTGGCTTCATCTCTGGGCTTCCAGTGTCAAATTCCCACAGTGACTGCGTGAGGGATAATCACAGGAGACATCCATGCTCAGGGAGCTGTGGTCAGGTCAGTGAGAGACATGCAGAGTGATATAAGTTAAAAAACTCAGACCCCACTCCTATGACCAGAAGCTAAGGTGAGCCTGAACTTTGGTAGTTTTGAAAATACAGAACCAGTGTCCCACCCTAATCGTACTGCAGGCTTGCCAGTGATCATCCAGCCTGGATCTGGGCTCTGACTGCCTTCCTTGTCTACCAGCTAGAGCACGGTCATGACCTGAACTGGACACTGCCATGAAACTGTAGATCTCATATGCTAACTACAGGCTTGACACCACAGAGAAAAATTTTTTTCTTTTTAAAATTTTTTTTCATTGTTTTTTTTGGGGGCGGGGGATGAACATTACTTTAACTTTTTGTTTGTTTTGTTCTTGTTTTTGTTTTTCCTTATTTTTTTCTTGTTTTGTGTTTGGTTTGTTCTTTCCCTCCTGTCTTCTCCAACAGTTTCCCAAGGCTTGGATAATCTTCCTTTGTTCTTGAGCCTTGCTTCTAATCTCTTTCTCTTCTTTTATTTTTCTATTTTTCCTTTTCTTCCTTTTAAATTTTTTACCCTTAGGACAAAATCACTCTACTGAGTGAATATTTCCTCTAGATAATTTTCTGATTTGTCTTAGATTTTGTTATATAAATCATTGCCTATGGTTAAAGTTGGCAAATTATTAGTAAAAACAGTGTCATTTTCCAGTCTGTTTGATGCTATCATTATCACTGAGTGTACTGCTTTAGCCAAGGTGACTTAGTTGTTGTGATCAACTGATCTCCCTCATATGCCAATATACAGGTTGTCTGGGGGTCATAAGCAACACTACAGCCAAGTACCCAAGAACTGGGTACTAAACCAAATAGGCTGCAACATCACATCCTTAATAAGTTGAAGAGGCATGACCCTGGGACAGACTCAAAAGCCAAATGCCAGTTAAACCTAGAAGACATCTCTGAAAAGTAGTCATTTCCTAAAGAGGTCCTGATACTAATATTAAAGGTACCTACCATAAGCAATTTACAAGCCTCAATGCAGAAAACAAAGAAATAAACATAAAAAAAATACAAAATGAGAAAACAAAACAAGATGCGACCCATAACCCCCAACTTGTCCAAGATAAATCCAGGGGCACTGAGGTGGAAGAAATCAAAAGCCACCCAACTGAATTTTCTGAAGTGGTAGCAGTAGAAGTAACAAAGTTGATGAATAAATATCTCAACAAACCAAAACAGAAATAATTCACAGATGATTAAGGAGATGATGACCACAGTGAAGGAAATGGTTAGTAAATCTGAAGTAGATACTGATAAAAAATAAAGAAGTTTAGGAAAAAATAGAGAAGTTTAGGCAAGACATGAATGCCCAACATAGAGAAGAACTGGATCCCATAAAACAGACTCAAATAGAAATCTAGGATATTAAAAATTCTACTGAAAGTATATGCAGCAAAGTCAATCAATGTGAAAGTAGAATATCAGATATAGAAGACAAGTTTGCAATCAGCAATCAACAAGTATATTTTCAAATAGCAAGGGACAACAAATCCAACAGCTGCTAAATGATTCAAAGAAGAGTAACATAAGATTAACTGGAATCAGTGAAGAATCAGAAGACAGCACAAAAGATATTAAAACATCTGTTCTCAGAAGTAATGGGAGAAAACTTTACAAGCATAGAAAAATAATTTGACATGCAGATAATGAGGCATATAGAACTCCACATAGCTAATGATCAGAAAACAAAACAAAACAAAACAAAACAAAACAAAACACTACACCAAGGCACATAATGGATAAGATTTCATAAATTCAATACAAGAACAGAATATTAAAATTTGTTTGAGAAAAGAAATAAATCAACCATAAAGGAAACTGCATCAGAATCACAGCAGACCCTCTCAACAGAAACCCTTAAGTCAAGGAGAGATTAAAGTGAAGTATTTCAAGTCCTGAAAGAAAACAACCTCCAACCCAGATTGATGTACCCTACAAAATTATCTTTCAAACTTGGAGAAATAAGATACTTAAATAGTAAAGAATAGTTGAAGACATTCATGACCACCAAACCAGAACTCCAAAACATTCTAAAGTATATTTTAGAAAAACACAATGAAGACAGCAATTCCAAGAATCCCAATAGAATGAACTCATCAAGCAAGGCATATAATTAAGCAGAAGGAAAAGAAAAGGAACCAATAACAGGCAAATAATATAATGACAAGGATAATTCAGTACATATCAGTTATAACCACCTATGTGAATGATCTCAATTCACCAATCAAAAGAAACATGCAGAAGGCATCAAAAAACAAAATCCAACAAAATGCTGCATACAAGTATTTCAAAAAGAAATTCATAGACAGAAAGTGAAATGATGGAAAATAATACTCCATGCAACAGGAACTCAGAAAAAAGTGGGATTAGCTATTTTAACTGCAGACAAAGTGAATTTCATATCAAGACTGATCAAAAGAGACAAAGAAGGTCACTACATACTTGTTAAGGGAGTGATCCTAGAGGAAGAGAGAACAATCATAAATATATATGCACCAAATACTGGCACATCCAACTACATTTTAAAAACAAACACTACTGGATATGAAAAATCAGATAAGCAATAATACAACGATAATGAGGTACCACAATATCCCACTGTCACAAATAGATCAACCAGACAAAAATCAACAGCAACCAAAAAAAATCAGAGCTGAATCAAACCTTTAAACAAATGGACTTAGTAGATATCCACAGAGTATTCCATCCAACAATGTAATACACATTATGTAGCACACAAGATATTCTCCAAAACAGACTATAAACTAGCTCATAGAACATGCTTAAATAAATATAAAGGAACCAAAATTATCCTATGCATATTACCAAATCATAGTGCAATGAAATTAGAAACCAATGTGAAAACAAATCACAGAAATTATATAAACACATGGAAATTAAGCACCACCCACTGAATAATCAATGGGTCACAGGTGAAATTAGTAAAGAAATTAGACAGTTTCTACAATTAAATGATAATGGCAATATGACATCCTGGAACTTATATAATTCGATAAAAGCAGTCCTACAAGGAAAATTTATAGTGGTGAACTCCCACATCAGAAAAACATAATGAGCTCAAATACATACCCTAGTGTTAAACCTCAAGTTTCTAGAAAAAAAAGAGCAAGTTAAACCTAAAGTGTGTATGAAGGAGGGAATTATAAAGATCAGAGCAGAAATTAATGCAAGTGAGACTAAGAAAACAATACAAAGAATCAAGGAATAAATAAAGTTGATTCTTAAAGGAATAAATTCTTTAAAGGAATAAATAAAGGAATAAATAAATAAATAAAGTTGATTCTTAAAAGGTTAAACAGACAAATCATTAGCCAGTCTTACTTAAGAAAAGGAAAAAAAAGACCAAAATTTATGCAATTAAGAATGAAAAGATCAAATCAGAGATCCTATGGAAATTCAGAAGATCATCAGCACCTACTTTGAGAACTTGTACCCTAATAAGATAGAAAACCCAAAGGAAATGGACAGATCCCTTGATACATATGAATTACCAAAGATGAATTAAGAAGATATAAAAATTCTAAATAATCCACTGTCAGTCACTGAAATTGAGGAAGTGATAAAGAAACCACTAGCAAAGGAAAGCCCAGGTCTCAATGGATTCACTGCTCAACTGTAGTGAAGATCTAATGTCATTACCGCTCAAACTCTTTAATGTAATTGAAAGAGGAACAATACTCCCAAATTCATTCCTGGAAGCAAGTCATTACCCTGATACCAAAAGCAGAGAGGGACCCAACTAAGAAAGAAAATTACAGGTCAATTTCCCTAAAGAACATTGATGCAAAAATCCTCAGTAAGATACTGGCAAACAGAATGCAGCAAATCACCAAGAAGATTATTCACTATGAACAAGTAGGATTCATCCCAAGGATGAAGGGATGGTTCAACAAATGCATACCAATAAATTTAAAACATCACATTCACAGAGCCAAGGACAAAAAACACATTATCCTCTCAATAGATGTAGAAAAAGCATTTGACAAAGTCCAGCACCCATTCATGAAAAAAAAAAAAACCTAAAGAAAGTTGAAATAAAAGGTCTTTATCTCCATCTGGTAAAAGCCATGTATGACAAAACAACAACCAACATCATAATAAATGGTCAAAAACTGAAAACTTTTCACTCTAAAATCAGGAACAAGACAAGGATTCCCACTGTCACCACTGCTGTTCCATATAGTTCTGGAAATATTAGCCAGAACAATTAGGAGAAAGAAATAAAAAGAAAATAGATAGATAAAAAAGATAAATTATCATTATTTGTTGATGATACGATACTTTGCATAGAAGATCTGAAAACTCTACAAAGACTCTTAGAATTAATAACCAAATTTGACAGCATAGCAGGATACAAGGCCAACAATGAAAAATTAATAGCATCCCTGTGTGTGAATAACAGACTCACTGAGAGAGAAATTAGTAAAACACCACCTTTCACAGTAGCATTAAAAAACAAATGAAATAGAAATTATTTAATGAAGGAAGTGAAAGACCTTTACATGAACTCTAAAAAGAAGATGTAAGAGGAAGTGAAAGACTTTTACAGTACTCTAAAAAGAAGATCTAAGTGGATATCAGAAAATGGAAAGATACCTCCTGCACTTGGAAAAGCAGAACCAATATAGTGAAAATGACCATACTTCCAAAACTATTATACTGATTTAATACAATCCTCAAAAAATACCAGTACCATACTTCACAGAACTAGAGAAAATATTTCTAAGATTCATATGAAACCAGGAGAGAACTAGAATAGCAAAAGCAATCCTGAGCAATAAAGGCAAGGCAGAGGGCATCACAGTTCTTGATTTGCAATTATACTACAAAGCAACTGTCACAAAAACACCATAGTACCGGCAAGGAAAACACACCTGAGAATCAATAGAACAGAATAGAAGATGCAAAAACAACTCCAAGCACACGAGTTACTTTTTCTTTGACAAAGGGACCAAATACCTTCACTAGAAGTAAGATAACCTCTTTAATAAATGGTGCTGGGGAAACTGGCTTCCCATATGCTGAAGACTAAAACTGGACCTATATCTCTCATCACGCACTAAACTAAAATCAAAATGGATCAAAGATCTAAATATTAAAACAGAAACACTTCATCTGCTGGAAGATAGAATAGGTAAAACTCTCAAAGACATAGGTGTATAGAAAGATTTTATGGACAAAACGCTCATCAAATAGGAAATATTACAGAATCAACAAATTAAAAAGCTTTTGCTGGCAAAGAAACCATCAATCTTTTCAACAGAAAAGACAACTCACAAAATGGGAAAAAATTTTTACTCACTACTCCTCAGACAAAGGACTAACATATAGAATACATGAAGAAAAAAAATTCAGACTTAACAAACTTAAAAACCAATCCAAAAGTGAGCATCTGAAATAAGCATATACTTCTCAGATGAAGTACAAACTGCAAATAAATGCATGAAAAAATGTTCAACATCATTGTTCATTCAAGAAATGCAAATTGAAATAACACTGACATCCTGTCTCACTCCAGAAAGAATGGTTGTTATTAAGAAATCAATAACAAATTCTGGTGAGGTTGTGAGGAAAAAGGAACTCTTCTCTGTTGTTGGTGTGATTGTAGACTGGTACAATCATTATGAAATCAGTATGGAGAGTCCTCAAAAAGCCAAAAGTAGAGGTTCCATTTGACCCAGCTATTCCTCTTCTAGGTGTATTCCCAAAAGAGTTAAAAGCCTCATACCACAGTGATATACACACACCCATGTTTATAGCAGCACAATTTATAGTAACTAAATCTTGAAAAAGCCCATATGCTCATCCACAGAAAAATGGATAAAGAAATATGTTTTTTAAGGGCCAGGGATCTAGCTCAGTGGCCTAAGTGCCTGCCTAGCAAGCATGAGGTCATGAGTTCAATCCCTGGTGCTGCCAAAAAAAAAAAAAATGTGTTTTTTATATACAATGGAGTACTACTCTGCCACAAAGAAGGATAAACTTGAGTCATTTTTTGGTAAAGGGATGCACTTCAAGGCCATAATTTTGAGTAAAATAAACTTGACACATGAGTTTAAGTATCACATTGTTTCTTTTGTACAAGAAACCCAAAGGATAAGTGAGGAGCAAAAGAGGCTAGATACTGGGAATTAAGAAAACTATGTTCAAAGGGAAAGGGGAACAAGGGAGAGAGAGAGAGAGAGAGAGAAGGGAAGAAAGGGAAAAGGTAATAAAAGAGAATGGAAGTTAATAGGGAGGGGAAGAAGGGTTGAAGGAAGGGGATGAGAATGGTAAACAACAAAAAAGGGGTAAGATATAATATGCACAGGTACAAATCCCCTATGATGAATGTGATCATTATGTATGGCAAATATGTACTAATAAAAAAAAGTGTAAAAATTCATATGTTCTCATTTTTCCTCCTCTTTTTGGTTTTTACTTTATTTCATTTTATTCCACTGCCTCTTTCTTTGTTCTTTTTCTAGTTTCCAGAATATTCTTCCATCTCTTATTTTTTTGTCTTTCTGGGTCATTGAAAAATTTGAAAACTTCTCAAAGAAGTTTTAGGTTGAGTGTGGACATATGACTGGTTTATTGGATGTTGTTATTGCTGGAAATTGCTCTCTTGTTACAAGGCAGTGACAGGGACTAAACCTAGCACTTGAACAGGTGGAGCAGGCAAAGACACACTGCCGCATGCCAAAGTGAAACGCACCTCAGAGGGAGAAACTCAATAATGAGATCAGTTCTGTGATCTCTGTATAGTAGTAGAGCTTTCTATACCAACTTATCTACAACATTCAGAACAACAGTAACAACAAATAAGAATGAAGAGAAAGCAAGCCAACAACATGCCTCCAAAAATTTCCCAAAAGCTAGTCTCAAAGGCACTAAAGTGGGTAGATTTTAATGAAAAGAACAGCCACAACCTGAAAAGCTAAAATAATTGAAGAGATCAAAGATGAGACAAACAAGCAGGTGAATGAAATATGTTCAGTTAGCTTAAAGAAGATGTAAATCAGCAGCTATCTGATTTGATGAATAACATGATCAATGAGTTTAAAGAAGTTACAAATAAGTAGAGGAGTTAAGTAAGAAAAACAATTCAAGCTATGAATGACAACTTAAATAAAGAATTAGAGATTATAAAAAGAATCAAGAAGAAATACTGGAAATGAAAAACCCCTTTGAAATTATTGACAGCAGGGCACGCTCATTCAGAAAATAGAATATCAGAACTTCATGATGAGCTCAGTGTAGTAGAGACTATATATAATCAGTGATGATCAAAAAACAAAAGGAAACCAGCAGAAAACCCAAGAGTTCCTAAATGTCTCTGAAACAATTACAAAGTAGATGACTCTAAAAACTATAGGGTTTAAGGAAGGGTTTGAGAGGGAATCTAAGGGTATAAAAATATTCATCTAAATCATTGCAAAAATAATGGAAATCACTCCAAAATTTCCAAGCCTAGGGAATGAAATGAATGCCAGAGGCAGCTCTGGGCATGGCAAGAGCCGAAGGCACACACAACAAATCTCAACTAGGTGTGCAGCTTGGGAACTCGCGAGCAGCCTGGTAGGGACCTGTGCAAATTCTGCCATAAGGCCGGGGCATTTGGAGCATCCCTGGGGTCATGCCTGGGCTCCGACCAGCCACCCCAGAGCAGCAGCAGCCACAGCTCTGGGCCTGGTGTGAGGCAAAGGTATGCACAGCGAATTTCACTTAGCCGTGCACCTTGGGACCTCGAAAGCAGCCTGGCAGGAACCTGCGCCAATTCCACCATCAGTCCAGGACCTTTGGAATATCCTTGGGGTAGTGCCTGGGCTCTGCCCAGACACCACCCAGCAACAGAGTAGCCACAATAGTAGTTTTGACTGGAGCAGAAGGCGTGCACTATGAATTTCACCTAGATTTGGAGCCTCTTAACCTTGCATGTTGGATTCATCAGCCAGAGGAGAATACAGGAAAATGACAAAACAAAAGAGTAAAATGCAATTTCACACCACCAGTCCATCCAAAACAAGCCAAACAGACATGGACATAGAAAAAAGTATAAGCTACATACCTGAAACTTCTGAAATGATAGCAACTGAAGTAAAGAAACAACTTCATGAAGATGTAAAGGAACTGAGATTAGAAATGGTTTCCCAGGTAAAACAAGAGATGATAAATGTAATGAAAGAAATGCTAAACATATCTAAAGAAGATATAGTCAGAAAAATAGGGGAGCACTGCAAAAGGATGGAAACCTTGAATGAACAATACAAGAAACAATTAGAATGCATGAAACAGATTCAAAGGGTATCCAGGAAATGAAGAATGCCATTGAAAGCTGGAAAAGCTGTCTCAATGAATGTGAAGATAGATTTTCAGAGCTTGAAGACATGATTGCAGCTAGTGAGCAAGAAAGGAAACATCTTAAAAACAACAAGGAATCAGGAAATAGCAATTTAGCAGTTGCAAGATGATGCAAAGAAAAACAATGTAAGATGGATAGGTGCAAATGAAAAAGAAGAAGAAAACACAAATGATATAAAAACACTATTTATAGAAGTAATAGCTGAAAATTTCTCAAACAGGGGAAAGGAACCTGACATGCAGATAAGTGAAGCACACAAAACTCCAATTAGCCATAACCAAAATAAACCCACACCGAGACATATAATAATCAGCATCTCAGAAATTCAGCATAAGAACAGAATAGTAAAAGCTGCTAGAGAAAAGAAGCAAGTCACCTATAAAGGAAAGCCCATCAGAATCACAGCAGACTTCTCGACACAAACAATGAAGTCAAGAAGAGCATGGAGTGAAGTATTTCAAGTCCTAAAGGGAAAAAAATTCCAACCCAGACTGATGTACCCTGCAAAACTATCTTTCAAAATCAATGGAGAAAGAAGATATTTCCATGATAAAGAACAGCTGAAGAACTTCATGAGCACCAAACCAACCCTGCAAAGAATACTGAAACATACTCTAGATAGAATAGCTACGATGTCAAGAAGATCAACAGAACAAGAACACCAAACAGGGCAAACAATTAAGCAGAGGGAAAAGGTAAAGAAACCACCACAGAAAGATAACATCACAAAAATAAGCCAGTATATATCTGCTATAAACGTGAAAGTAAATGGCCTCAATTCACCAATCAAAAGAAACAGACAGAATGGATAAAGGAACAACATCCAACCATACGCTGTCTACAAGAAACCCATCTAACTCAAAGGGAATTCATAGACTGGAAGTCAAAGGATGGAAAACAATACTCCATGCAACAGAAACCCCCAAGAAAACCAGGGGTAGCTATTCTGTTTGCAGACGATGTGAACTTCAAACCAAGAATGGTCAAAAGAGATAAAGAAGGCCACTACATACTGGTTAGGGGAAAATCCCAAGAGGAATAATAACAATCTTATATATATATGCACCAAATTGGGAGCAACCAACTATATAAACCAAATATTAATAGAAATGAAAAATCAAATAAGCAATAACACAATTATAACAGGAGATCTTAACACACCCTTGACTCAAAGAGACAAATCAACTAGACAGAAAATCAGAAAAGAAATAACAGAACTGAAGCAAACCTGTGAACACATGGACCTGGTAGATGTGTACAGTTTTCCATCCAACAACCCTGGAGTATACATTCTTCCCACCTTCACATGGTACATTCTTTAGAACAGAGCATATACTAGCCCATATAACAGGCTTAAGTAAATGCAAACGAATTGAAATTGTCCCATACATACTATCTGATCACAGTGTCATCAAACTGGAAATTAATGACAAAAGAAACTGCAAAAACTCTGTAAACACATGGAAATTAAATAGCACACTCCTTAACAATCAGTGGGTCACAGGTGAAATTAAAGAAGAAATTAAACGATATCTACAAGCAAATGAAAATACAAATAGAACTTAACATAATCTGTGGGATGCAATGAAAGCAGTCCTCTGTGGGAAAGTTATTGTGGTGAATTCCCACATCCGGAAAATGGAATGAACACAAATAAACAATCTGATATTACACTTCAAACATCTAGAAAAGAAGAACAAGTCCAACCCAAAGTCAAAAGAAGGGAGGAAATTATAAAGAGCAGAGCAGAAATCAATGCAATTGAGACTAAGAAAACAATACAAAGAATCAACGAATCAAAGAGTTGGTTCTTTGGAAGAATAAATAAAATTGATAAGCCGCTAGCCAACCTTATTAAAAAAAGAAAAGAAAAAACTCAAACCCATGTGACAAGGAATGAATAGGGTGAAATCACTACACACCCTGTGAAAATAAAGAACATCATCAATACCTACTTTGAAAATCTTTGGTCTCATAGGTTCAATAACACCAAAGAAATGGACAGATTTCTAGAAACAGATGAATTACCAAAGCTGGATCAAGAAGAGGTAAAACTACTGAATAACCCTATTTCAGTTAAGGAAATTGAAAATG
>RJWT010011775.1:0-22985 GCA_004365215.1 Cuniculus paca
TTAGCTTAGTGCATGGTGATAGGCTAGGGTCTAGTTTTAGTTTTGGCATATGGAAAGCTAGTTTTTCCAGCACCATTTATTAAAGAGGCTATCTTTGTTTCAGTGAACATGTTTGGCCCCTTTGTCAAAGATAAGGTGACTGAGTGTGTGTATAGTTGGGGCTGTATCTTCTAATCTATTCCATTGATCCTCAGGTCTGCTTCGATTACAGTACCATGCTGATTTGATTACAGTACCATGCTGATTTGATTACAGTAGCTTTGTAGTATAATTTCAAGTCTGGGATTGTGATGCCTCCTGTCCTGCCCTTGCTGCCCAGAAGTGCCTTTGCTATTCTAGGTCTTTTGTGGTTCCAGATGAATTTTAAGAATGATTTCTCTAGATCTGTGAGGTATACTAATGGTATTTTGATGAGAACTGCATTAAATCTGTATAATAATAAAACAGCTTTTCTTTGGCAACTGTGACAAGACACTCGAGGAAGGTGAAGTTCAAAGTGCCCTGAATCTGAGCAAAAGCAAGAGGTCATGTGGAGTCTTGCAACTCCCTGAATGTTGTACACATTAGTGAATAATACTTGGAAACCAAACTGAGACATGGTCCTGAATATAAACTGCTTTCTCAATTTCATGTTTTGTTATATGCTTTGTTAATAGTTTTACTAACTGATAAAGGTCTGTGATTTTTCTTGGTAACAAATTTATAAATGGTGGTACTTTTGAAGGAAGCAAATATGCGTGGCTTATTTATTATTAGTATAGATAACATAAAGAACCAGAGTATCTTTAATGTTCTGGGATAGTCCTAGTTTTCAAACATGCTGCCCACGTCTCCAGAACCGTATTCATATTTATTTACTATATGTTCTGGTTTGGAGTTAGAAAAGTTTTCTTGCCTTCCACAGATAGAATATATAAGAAATTTTCTATGTGAAACTGTAAAAAACAACTTGTGGAAATGCCATAAAACTTTTGTATAAGGACAGAAAAAGCTTTCTTCAAATTCTTTTCAATTCCACCATGAAAAATAAATCACTTTTTTCTCTGTGACCAATTCAGCTTTATTTATTCTTCGGTTATAGTTTTATTGTATTATCCTATTTAGTTTGCAGATTCTTTTTACTAGGATATACCTACACTTAAATAACACATTTTTTTTTCATTTTATCTTTTTTTATTATGTTAGGGGCTTATAACATGAGTTTTATAAGAGATAAGAAATTTTACAATGCCTATATTGGAGATAAAATTACATGAAGAATGTCTTGGCATAAACTCACCATGGAGTCAAAGCTAAGGTCAAGGGACAAGAGCTTAGGCTGATCCCCTTTGTCCTGGGAGGCCTGTTCCTTGGGGAATTATAGGGTGGGTCTTAAATCTGGTTTTCTCTAAACTATCTTGGGCACAGGTTGACTCTCCAAAGTGACAGCAGAACCAACACAGATCCATATCTTTGGCCTAAAGCTAGCCCTGATGGGTTTTCTAGAATGAAGGAAAAAGCCATTAATGAAGGTTTCAAAACTTAGGGTCTTTAAGCTAACTGCTCTAAACATTCTTTTAAAGTTTTCTTTAAAGTTGTTTGCATTTTCCACTCTTTAATTAGAATTTGTGTCTAGATTTTATGCCTCCAGTAAAGGTAATTGATCCAAGAATTTACCTCCAGGATTTATCTTCACTTGTCTCTGTCCATAGGCAAAACTATGTGGCAAAACCATATGCCAATTACTTATACTTTATTAACTTCACTTAAATAACCCTTTAAGATTAAAGAGTCAGCATACACTTCCTGTGTAATTATCTATTTCTATAAAATAAATTAACTCAAAGCTTAACATTTTGAACAACAAAAACATTATCCACACAGTTTTTGTGGATCAGGAAATTAGGAGACGCATGCCTGAGCATTTCTAGTTCAGAATCTTTCATGATGTGTTAAGACATCCCTCAAGGCTGCAGTCATCTGCAGACTTGACTGGGGTTAAAAGATACACTCTCAAGATGGCTCACTCCTACAACCAGCAAGTGTGTGGGACACAGGCAAGAAGTCACCATTCTACATGTAGACTTTCCACAGACCTCCTTGAGTGTCTCACAACATGGCATCTGGTTTTCTCCAGTTTGGATGATCCAAGACAGTGAGCAAGGTATGAACTGCAATGTCTTTTATGACCTATCCTCAAAGGTCATACATCTTCACTTCACCTCTGTATTCTAACAGAGGCACTGGTCAGCGTTTATTCAATGTGCAAGGTCATAAATTCAAGACAGCATGAAAACAGGAAGTGAGAACAATCAAGGGAGAACTTGGGCACTCTACTTCCACACTTGAACTTTTTGCAGCATATTAAAATCAACTACAAAAATAAACTGTGATCAGAGTTTGAGTCTGAGACTTTTCATGAACTGTCCCAGAACCCTTCCTTCTGGCCACTTACTTGATCTATTCTAATTCTCACTTAATAAAAGGCATCTGTCTAGAGAGTTAAGTTTTTTTATCTGTTGGACTTTGTTGAGAAGCACAATATCCAAAGAACAACACACCTAAAATATGCACGGAACCATAAGTGTACTACTTAACATACAACTTCAAGGGATTTATAAATCCCCTGAGCCAAGGGGGAATAAAAACTTCTAACCTACAAGCTATGCATACAAGCTGGCTTCCAAGTGCAAATATCATAGTTGATGTTCAAAAATGAGTGGTGTTCCGTATTAGTTAGCAGGCTGACTAACAGTCTATGAAAGTTAAAAACAGAAGAAAATCTTTGTAGGAAGCATCAAATTCATCTTTAGATTCATAATTATAATTTTCTTTATTAGACATTAGCTTTAATACATATACATAAGTAGAAATGCTCTCACTAATAATATCACCAAAACTTTTCAGCCCACATATTAAGTATTATTCACTACCTAACACAATTACATTAAGTGAATGCTACCCCAGGATTCCACTAGCTATGGCAAAAAGATAGTTTCTAAATAAAAAGGGGAGCCAGCAAGTTCATCCCCAAAGCTTGGAATTTTCATTATCTCAAGCTAAAGTTTTTCATTAGGTAAGTATTGTTTACTAAAAAGCAAAATGCACAGCTTCTCCATTTGTGGAACTATAATAAATTGGCTGTATTCGTATTAACTATAGTAAATTGGCTGCATTCATATTAAAATTTAAATGAGTGCCTCAGTGCTTAACACTGATTATATTAAAAGACGAGCATTATTTCTCAGTACGTGGTGAATCTCATCACAACCCTCAGGGATAGCTGTTTAACACACGACTGATCAGGGCAACTCAATCAGAATGTGCTGAGTATAGTAAGGCTGCGGTGGGCCAAGACAGGACTCTGTATACTTCACAGAAACACTATGCCAGTGGTTTTCAAAATATGTTCTCAGCAGGAAAAGCATTAACATCCACTGGGAACATATGAAAAATGCGAATTTGCGAACCACCCTACTCAATGATTTTTTTTGCTATCCAATGCAAATCAATTATCCTTTATCCAAATTGCTATAACCAGAAGTATTTCAAATTTTGGGGTTGTTTTGGCTCTCAAATTTTTGCATATACTTATTGAGATATCTCAGGGATTGTCAAGACAAAATACAAAATTATGTTTTATATACACCTTACAAACATAGACTGAAGGTAATTTTACAAGATATGTTTAGTTCACTTGTATTTTGACTGCAACCCATCACATGAAGTCAGGTGTGGAATTTTCCACTTGCAGTGTCATGCCGGTGTGCAGAAGTTTCAGATTTTGAACCATTTTGGATTTCAGTTTTTGGCATAAGGATGTTCAACCCTAGTTTGAGAATCTCCAGGTTTGCTTTAAAGTTGTGTTTCAATAAAACAAAACTCTTAAGAGTTCTTTTCACTGGTCTCATTTAATTATTTTCCACAAGTTGGCCTTAGGAATGTAGGATTCAAGTGCTGTTAAGAAAGAGGCATATATAGGAGAGAACTTCATGTTCAGAGCAGAAAACTAAGATAAATGTTTTCTCTGATTTTTTTCTAAGAAACAAACACTCTTACAAAATAAGAAAGATCCCTAAAAGAATATGTGCTCTGCTAATGTTTATCCTTTAATTCCTTTTAAATTATTTGATAATTCATAGGAAGTTTATTTAGTGTTAATGTCTGTGGTCTCTTTGTGGTCTGTGAACCTCCAGCCATGAAAAAGAATGTTTGAAATAGATGTTTCTGGGACACCACAAAGCTCTTGCAGAGAATGTTTGAGCCATTGGATATGACGATTTTGGAAAACACCACAGTAAATACTTGTCATCTTAATTTTCTGACAAAAGTGAAAACAGATGCTTGGATTGAATGGCCGATTAAAACAAGTGTTATATAATGCAATTCAGCTGACAGATTTAGAGGATTATAAAACTTAAGTGCATATTCTTTATAAGTGGCAAAAAAAGACATCTGAAAATATTTCCAAACCACTGATACTTTGGTAAAAACCTGTGAAAATAGGATTTCTTGCCATGAATAATGGGAGAAGGAAGTTTGACTAACTTATAGGGTATGAAGTACAATTACTTCTCTAAGTGATTCAGTGATATTTCTTATTAGCCATTCTAGTGATTCAGTTATAATGTCATTATTTAAATTTGAGTTGCTGTTTCCAAAACAAGATAATGAAAAAGTCACTTTCTTCAGTTTATAAAAATTTTTGCTATTAGCTTGTTCTACCTAAGAACAAAATCCCAAATCACAGCACTATCAGTATGCCGATCAATCAGAAAAAAAGTGGTACATCATACAAAATTTAACAAGTTTCTTGGACTTTCATCTATTTCTGATTTCTTTTTTTAATTGTATCACAAAGAGAAGTAGCACAACTTAGTATAGGACAAATGTTTGTAAACACACACACACACACGTACTAGGATGAGCACACTCACCAGGATCTGGAAGCCTATAGTATCTTTATAGTTATATATAGTGTAGTGAGATATGTATATATATATATATATATATATATATATATATGTATATATATAGTTATATATACATATATATATATATTCCCTTGGTATCCATTTCAGGACGTTTCATGATACCATGCATATAAAAATCCAAGCATGTGCATGTCCCTAATATTAAATGGTGTAGTGTATGCATGAAACCTATGTTTATCCTACTATATATGTAAAATCATCTCTGGATTATTTATAATACATAATACACTGTAAGTGTATTACTATGCAAATAGTTATTACACTGCATTGTTTAGGGAATAATGGCAAGAAAATATCAGTATCTGTTCAATACAGATCTAACTTGTTTTTCAAATATATTCAATGCATAGTTGATATAGTCAATCCACAGAATTAATACTCAGATATAGAACCCATGAATTTAGAGGACTGATTGTATTATTCCACTATTTATTATTAGTATGGGCTAAGATTGAAAAAGTCTAAGAACCAGTAGAACATATAGAGTCACTATGGAAGATATAGTGGGTAGACTTTCAAGCACAAGGATCAAAACTTGAAAAGACGTGAAAGTGGGAAAGTAGAGGGTTGGAAATAAAGAGGAAAATTTGGAAGTCATCTGTTGAGTGCAGCAAGGAAAATGGTAAGCCAGAGAAATAGAGATCAAAGAAGGGAGCTTGTATGTTGAAATGAAATTAAATGTCTATAACTGTGATCTACTTGCCAGTTAGAGGGTCACATTTCCTGGGGACACTTTACACAGAAACTCAGTTTCATGGAAATATCGATTGCTTGTCAAACAAAGAAAAACAGAATTTGAATTTGAGGCCCAACTCTACAAGTCACTGGAAACAGCAAAATTCTCTGTAAGTTTTTCAAAATACAAGAGAACAACTCCAACAGAACAACTGTGAGACAAGCACAGTGACACATGCCTGTAACCACAGCTACTCAGGAGTCTGAGGCAAGAGAATTGCAAATTCAAAGCCAGGAAAATTTAACAATTCTCTGTCTCAAAAACAGATGGGAGATATGATCTGGGGATGGAGCTCAGTGGTAGAGCACTTGTTTAGCATGAAGGAAGCCCTGGGTTCTCTGTCTCCAGGACTGCGGAAAACAAAAAAGAACCATGTTATGAATATGCAGTTATGGGCTGTGCAATTGAATAGGTACAGAGCTCATTAGACAAGTGTAAATATGTTATTTTTTCACAAGCTTGCTGACGTCAAGGCAAATGAGCAGGAAACCATGATATTTTCTGCATAGTAGAACACCTAGCATGACACAGAAACAACAGGCATACCTTAAAAGGATATAAAGAACACATTATCTTCCAATGGGATGGATACTAGTTCACCATAACACATGGAGAGTCAGCTGTGAAGTGATGACTCAATCCAAGTGGTCAGCAGGAGTCCTTGGGTCAGAAGCCAGGAGAATCGCTGAGATTCATAGTGTTGAAAGAAAGGGGAGAGAGAGCAAGAGAGAAGTAGGGTAATAGGCAGAGTGGGAGAAGAAGAGTGAAGGTTTAAGAATGAGAAGGATTAGGAATACAAACAAGGGGCAGTGAAAGGGTCTTGCCGGGTGACAATTCAGTTACTTGATAACTCGGTAACCAACTGAGTACCTGAGAATTGACCATGAAAATCACAGCAGGTGTTCAGGGAAAAAAGAGTCACGTGGAATTGCTTTGCAAGGACAGTTGAAGAAATAACTGACAAAGGTATTACTTGTACTCCCAAATCTTTCACATGAAAGGCCACTCTGCTCTGAGCAAGACCTTTCTACAGGGAGAGGTGGACACGGGGACAGGAGCAGATGCTGATAGTAAGAATTATGTTTAAAACATCCACAGTGTCTTGTTTCCTGTCTCAGGGTGAGGCTGCCACACCACAGACCCCGACACACTGGACTCAGGCGCCTAGCAAGAGAACATTCTTTCCTCTCACCATGTTTTCAAGGGGCAGCCAGGCCATAAAGTATCTACCAGCTCTCCCTCTAAATGCCCAGTAGGTAAAGAGTTTTTAAAAACACACCAAATTTTCACATCATCTCTTTCCTAGATTAAGAGTTAGTATCAAAACATCCATTAAAGTCACCCTACTATTACTTATTAGTGAAAGCTAAAAAGACAACTGATATTTTTATTTCTTTCCAAAGGAAAAATTCTGATATTTAGAGAGGGTTAAGTAACTTGTCAAGGCTCATATTTACTTCTGTACCCACTAATCTATATTGCTATTTTTCAGTATTTATTTTTCCAGTTATAATGAAACTACCTCAATGGGAAAACCTCAGTGGGAAACCTTAATGGGAAACTTCAGGGAGAAACCTCAATGGGAAAGCAGGCACGGTATCATTTTCCATTTAATTCTAGTGAAAATATGAATAGTTAGAATTCTATGATAGCAGGGCCATCAGGGGTCTTTGAAGAAGATGGACCAGAAAAGGCATCAAAGTGCCAGTCTTCATGTTGTCTGATACTATACTTCGTTCTAAACTAACGCCAAGGGGATGATTTAACCCCATCTGGGAAAGAGAAAAGAGCAGGAAAAACTGTCCTACATTCCCTGACAGCATATCTGGAACAGGATTGAATTCCAGAGTTCTCTGCCAGCATGACTTTGGCTGTCATCCCAGCACCCTCCATAAGGGACAGAAACTGCTGTACTCAGAGAAGAAAGGCCTCTCAGGTCTTGCACGCCCACACAAGTGTGCACAGTGGACTCTTAGCAGGAAAATCAGAATGTTTTCTTATCAGCTAATAGAATAAAAAACCAAAGGATGGTATTTAAGGAGCAAGGAAACCTAAAACTTCACCTGAACATAAGAAGCAAAGAATACTATTCAAGATTCTTGCAAGGGTTTATTTACTGCATACAGAAGAGACTTCACTATACTAGAGACAGAATGAAATGCATTTCAAAGATATTTTAGATTATAAGACATGTTGTGAGTTCAAAAATTATCCTTAACATAAAAAAGAAAGAAGATGAGCTAGAATGTATATGATTATACACACAATTAAAGGATCCACTTACCAAGGAAATTCATATAACTTAGACTTCATGAGGAGAGAAATTTTCTTTTACTCCAGTATTTCATATTGACTGGACTTATGAAGTGGTTTACTTTTCTTAACATTATCACATGAATTCATTCTTTTTTTTTTTACGTGTATCAGGCTAGTGCATGAAAAGTAGAATGGCTCAACATTTGCAAATGTTTGTTGTTAAATGAAGATAAAAAATTAAGACTCAAGGTCTCAAACTCCAAGGCTTAAGTGATACTTTTGCTTCTTCCTCCAAAGCAGCTGAGACTACTGTTGCATCCCACTGGCCCTGGTTGACAGAAATAGTCTCAACGTTGATTATGGTGGTGGATGCACAAGGCCTCAACTTATTGGAAATATTGATATAGGTTCATTTTATCATACATAAATTGTAACACATCGAAGTTGCTTTTAAAAGAAAAATAAAAGTTTTAAAAATGGTTTTTGCATATTCATCTTCAAAATCTAAAATATCCTATAAAGGGCCGGGGATTTAGCTCAGTGGTGTAAGCGCCTGCCTGGCAAGCGTGAGGTAGTTAGTTCGTTCCCTGTGCCGCAAAAAATTAATTAATTAATTAATTAAATAAAATGAAATTCATTTGAATTTCACAGTGTTCGGGCTGGGGATTTAGCTCAGTGGCACAAGTGCCTGCCTGGCAAGTACGAGGTTGTGAGTTTGATCCCCGACAGCAAAAAAAACAAAAAATTCTTTATTCTGAAACATATTTAGACCTAAGGGTATGTACTGAAGGATTTTGTGTGAGGGAATGTAGAGTGGTATCACTGTGAACATAACACCTGCCCCCATGCTATATAATATGATTATAATGTAAAACTATTCAAAAAATAAAATAAAATTGACCATTAAAAAAAGAAAAGAAAAAGAAGAGAAGAGAAGAGAAGAGAAGAGAAGAGAAGAGAAGAGAAAGAAGAGAAGAGAAGAGAAGAGAAAATACTCTGGTGTGACCATGTATTTTAAATAGAACTGATTTCCAACTCAGACTCCATGAAGGTAGGAAAGGTCTTACTCATCCTTATATGATGATTTTTAAAATATTAATTGAATGACAAAATTAACAAATGCAAGTTTGGTCCTGAAAAAAACAATCACAGCTTCTTAAATACAGCTGAGATTTTATAAACATGAGTAGCCAGGTGTGGTAGTCTCCACCTGTAACCCCAGCACTTAAAGGATTCAGGCAGGATTGCCATGAGTTCAAGGCTGCACTGAGCTACATAGTGAATTGAAAAACACACTGAACAACATAGCAAGACCCTGTCTCAAAAAACAAACAACAACAAAGTAACAATAACATTTATAATTAAACACAAAAAATGAATTCTCTGAATTCTTAAAATTTACTGTAATTTTTCATAAAATTTAGAAGGAAGTCTGAAATTTTTCCAAATAATGTTTCCTACTTTCCTAGAGTAAAGTAGGAAAACAATTAAATTTCAGTGGATAGAAGTTAAAAAGTAGCAAAATAATTTACTCGAAACTTTAAAATTTTACTCTGTACTCTTCCATAGGGTTTATCTGGGATTTATACATGCACATTTCAAAAGTTGGTTAGTAACTCTCAGTCCTGGCCATATTGCAATCACCTGAAAAATACTCTAAAAATCTATCGCTCTGCACCAATTGCATCATAATTGGGTGTAAGGCAAAGTATTACCAATATTTTTTTAAATTTTAGTAGTTCCCATGTGCAGCCAGGGTTAAAACTACTGGAATAAAGGTTACAATGAGCATACATACTCACTGGTAAACATATTAAAAGAGGAAGATATTGAATTTTCTTATCATAGGTAAGGCTTGAATTGGGCTTCAGTTTCCTCTAAAATTAATTTATAATCTGACTAACAAGGGGTTGAAGTAGATGTATATGGTCTGGTTTTCTAACAGATGGACTTAGATGTATAATCCTTGACTAGAGAATGATAAACTTGCTATAAAAATATCACGTCTTCTACCTCCCTTATCAGAATCCTGTAGGGAAGCACAGAATGACCTCACAGGTTTTGTGCTGAGAGGGCCTCAAACCCAAGCTAACTTTAAGGATCCCAAATTTCCATCAAAATCACTGGGAACAAAAGTCAGAGTTTCCCTAGGTCAGAAAGTCCTACGACACAGTGTAACCATCTGTGGAAGGCCTTCAGTGGGAAGCCAAAGTGAATATTAGAAGCAGTAGAGTAAATCCTGATTCAAATTTGCAGATTAGAAGATGCAGAAACAACTCCAGACACACTAAGCCACCTTATCTTTGACAAAAGTGCCAAACACATTCACTGGAAGAAAGATAGCCTCTTTAATAAATGGTGCTGGAAAAACTGGCTCTCCACATACCAAAGATTAAAATTGGACCCATATCTTTCACCATGCACTAAGCTGAAATTGGAATGGATCAAAGATATTAATATTGAAACAGAAACATTAAATCTGCAGGAAGGTGGAATATGTAAAACTCTTGAAGACACTGGTGTAGGCAATGACTTTATAAACAAAACCCCAATTTCACAGGAACCAGCACAAAGAATCAACAACTGGGATCTCACTCTATTGAAAAGCTTTTGCACAGAAAGAGAAACCACCAATACAGTGAAGAGATAACTCACAGTGTGGGAGAAAATGTTTGCCAGCTGTTTCTCAGACAATGGATTACTATCAAGAATGTACAAAGAGCTCAAAAAAGTTAGTCCTCCCAGATTTAAAGACCCAATCCAAATACAGGCTTCTGAGATGAATGCACACTTCTCAGATGAAGAAATACAAACAACAAATAAATACGTGAAAAAATGTTCCACATCACTGGTCATTCGAGAGATGCAAATTAAAACAACACTGAGATTCCACCTCGCCCCAGAAAGAATGGCTATTATCAAGAAATCAACCAATAACAAATGCTGGAGGGGCTGTAGGGAAAAAGGAACTTTTCTGCACTGCTGGTGGGAGTGTAGGTTGGTGCAACCACTGTGGAAATCAGTGTGGAGATTCCTCAAAAAACTAGGATTGGAGGTCCCATACAACCCAGCTATTCCCTTTCTGGGTATTTTCCCAAAAGAATTAAAAACATCATACCACAGAGATATATATGCACCCATGTTTATAGCAGCACAGTTTATAATAGCCAGATCTTGGAAACAACCTAAATGCCCATCGGCTGAATAATGGATAAAAAAGATGTGGTATTTTTATACAATGCAGTACTATTCAGCCATAAAGAATGATACACTGGAGACTTTTATAGGTAAATAGATGCACCTTGAGAGCATACTCATTAGTGAAATAAGTAAGACATGTGTAAACATTGTTTTGTTTCATTAGTGTGACAAACTGAAAGAAAAAAACATATGTAAATGTGTATATAAATGTATATAAAAATAGTTAAGATAGCCATACTACTGATTTCTCTGAGTTCTCTGAAGAGAAAGATTTGTACTGGCATTGTTTGAGCAATTGAAAGCAGACGTCTTGTGCTCTGGGTGAATGATTTGGAGATGACAATGTGCAATGTATGTACCATTGTTACCCCCTGATTGATGTGCTTTGAAATTTTGTTATAGTTTTTTTTCTCCTTCCTTTTCTTTGTATTTATCTTTGAATAAAATGGATTTGAAAAAAAGAAAGAAATACATTTATATTTTACTTTTCTATTGTTCTTTCACATTATATTATCCTATTTACTTTTTAATTTTACATTTTTTGTCAGTTCATCTTTATTATGTTCACCTATTTCTTGTATATCTTTCTTTATAAATGGTAACGGAAAAAACAAACAGGCATTCTTTATCAGGATGGTAACCCAGGTAGGACGGTTGGTCACATCTCTTCATTGCCTCGCCCTTCATTAGACACACCACTTGTCTTGACGAATCTTTTATCAACTCACATTAACCTATAAAAAATGTTTACTTTCTTCACTATAATATAATATTGACAAGGTCTACCATCAAGTGCCCAATTAACTTGAAGAAAGAGAGTGGAAAAAGGTAAAATTCCCTAATTGTTTTGTATTTTATGACCTAATAAAACAGTCCACAAAACTCAGCTAATCTAATGAATGCATAATTAACACAGGGAGCTTGTTATCTTTAAAACTTGGATTCTAAACTTAACATCCAAGTAAGTTGTATGTGCTTGATCACTTTATAGTTCCAGTTTAAAGTTCTTTTGTAGCATAGCTGGATTTCATTTTTACCTCGTAGATGTCAATAATCAATGCTTCAATAAACAAACACATAAATAAATCTGCAAAAAAAACTATAAAAGTATAAAAGATGCTAAATAATTCTCCTGTGGTCTTCTGAAAATTTTTTAAGCAGTGGAACCATTTCTTCTAATGTATTCTTTAACACAGTACTAGCAATACGTAAGTGTATATTATTCTAATAAAATGAAAGCTCCATCCACAGACTTTGCATCCCCCATTGTTACTGTCCCAATTTCTCTGCCTTAAAATTGAAAAGATGTTCTTCAGTCCCTCACAAGTAATAGCTACCCTGGGAAAAAGGTCTGGGTTTTGCCACCCTGGTCGTGTGGATTTGGGACAGATTATTTAAACACTTGAAGTCGTAATGGAATGCGGTATATGTCAGATAAACAGTGATGACTTTGTAAAAGAACACAGCCAGCCTGAATTTGGGGTTACAGGTGGGATCCCCTGGGGTAACTCCAAAGGAGAATCTGTGTCTAGTTTATTGATCTGGGTCTTTTAAAGATAGGGTAGGGGGGTTAGTGGGATAGGCTTAGGTAGAATAACGCGAAGGGGGTCATGAGAGCGGAGCAAGATTGACTGAGTATGTGGCTGTAACAACTAGCACTGTGACCTCGCAGGTGGGGCAGGGGTGCCCTATCCTAGCAGAATAGCACTGTTCCCTGGCTCAGGCAGCTGCGATTCAGTCATTCTAGGAACTCGAGTGTCTGGGGACGGGGTGGGGTGGACAGGGGGTCAGCCCTATCAGTATAAAATTGGAGAAATACAGTAACTGCTTTATAGAGGTGCTTTGGGAATTTAATTTTCCACATTAAACATAGCGCTAATACACCACATACAGTGTACAGCACAGAACAATAGTAATGGAATACTATTCCATGACAATAGTAATGGAAGTAGCTGATAGCCATGATGGTTACTATTATATCATTTCTCCCTGTGGTTTTTGTTTTTGTTTTTGTCTTATTTTGTTTTGTTTTTGTCCCTTGAGTCAGGGATTTCTGGCCCTTTAGAAAGAAATCCTGGGCAAAAAGCCAATCTTCCTTTTTCTCTTTCCTATGCCAAGAGCCACACGTAAGCTCTCTGTGTCTTCTGGCCATGTGATTATACTGGTGTCTTGGACACTCCTCTGTGGTTTTCCTCACACACACTTTGGAAGAGGTGATAGACTTGTCAAGCATGAGCATCCTTTGCTTTCAGGCTAATGACAATCTCTCAGGCGTACAAATTTCAGCTCAGAGGTATGACAAGTCTCTGATGTCTCAATATTAAACTTTGCTGTCTCCCTTCACTCCATATTGTTCTGTAGCTTTTATTTTAGTACGTATGCCAGGGGAGAAAAAAATTCTGTGGTGCCAAGAATAAAGATTACACAAGGTAGCTGGAGCACAGAGGCTTCCTAGGTATAAAACAATGCAATTTTCCTCCAACGACTGCATCTTTGAGTATAGTTTTCCTTCTGAAAGACAAGTTCAAATAGATCTCACCTAGAAGAGCCACAGAGCCTTACAAATCCTCACAGAAAAATTGATCCTAAGGCCAAAGTTAAACTTTCCAAGGAAGGTAATGTTTGCCCATATAGACAGATGGTGGTGAGGCTGGAAAACAGTAGATGTCTTTCCTCACTGTCATATAGCGTCACACTTAACGATCTCATCCCACCTTTCCACCAAAAACATGTCACCTTTTGTGCTGTCTCACAAGAGATTCGTCTTACAGTTTGGGTAAAAAATCATGTATTATTTGGTGTGCACAATTTTCAACATGGAGCCAGTTTTCTATGGCCCAATAAATATTTATTGAATACCTGTTAATACCTTTACTAAAAGTGTTGTGTCTCTTATTTCATTTATTTCTAAAATATATTACTGTAAGGTAGATATCCTTTTGCTTATTTTATAGATGAGAAAACTAAACATAGCAAAAGTAAATAATTTTCCAAAGAACATAGTCATTAAGAGGTGAGGAGGAGCCGGGCCTGGTGGTGCACGCCTGTAATCCCAACAGTTGGGAGGCACTGGCAAGAGGGTCGCTGTGAGTTTGAGACTAGCCTGGTTACAAAGTGAGCTCAAGGCCAGCTTGAACTGCATAGTGAGACCCTGTCTCAAAAAGACAAAAATATTTTCGTAAACAATGAATAGGAGAAAAGTTACATTAATGACCGTCTCCTTTAGGTTTTCAAAAAGTAAGACTCTTGTAATTTATTTTGTATAAGGCATGTGACAAGGTACGCAAATAGGTACACGGCAAGTAACAAGTGATTCATTATAATTAATCAAATTTAAGTAGATAAGATGTGGACATTTTCTTAGGACAATATGAAAATAAAGGTGATTATTAGAAACTGTAGGATAAACAATTTTATTTAAGAGAAGGATAGCATTGTCACCTACCCTGCAGAATGTGATTCCTGAGGTTCAGGTCAGACGAGCCTGCTTACCAAGCAGGAAACGGTAGAACATGGATTTTGAATCCAAAGCCTAGTATTCAGACCTGGCTGTGCCATTAACAGGAGAAAACTAGTAAATTTCCCCTTCCCTTGGGTGTCTTCAGTTATAAAATAATTATTTAAGCTAGGCCAGTAGTTTCCAAATATTAGCACATGATAGAGTTTTTTCTGTGATAAAATAAGAAAAAGGACAAGGAACTTATTTGTGTAGTTTAACTCATTTGTTTTACAAATCTGCTAAAATGGCTTGCTCTTATGAACTATGGGGGTTTCCTCTCACTTTGAGCATCCTCACATGACAAAACTCAAGTAGGACCCCTCTAGTGGAATCCTTATATCAAAATATGTGTGCATTCTCATTAGTCTAAAAATCCAAATTTCTTGGAACCACTAAACTAGGTAATCAAAATTCTATCCTCTTCTGAAATTGCAAATAGTATTTAACTAACTTTAAAGTTAGAAGTTATAAAAAATAGAAGCCTTTTATCACTTTTTTTTCTCCAGTATTTCTTCAAATCTGTTCTGTGATGCACAAATCCCTGGCAAAATGTTATAACTTTTCTAGTGAAAGGGGGATTCGCAATCAAATGAATGTGAAGAACAATGAGTAAACAGATTGAAGAGTTTTCATTACTGAGAAATATCCAGAACCTGTAAAATGCTGACATCTATTGTGAATCTGCTCCCAAAACAAAGCAATCGAATGTCCCCCAAATTATTGTCGAAAACAGTTGTTTATTACCACTACCCAAGCACCACAGTAGTACAGTACACCTGATTCCTGGAACATAGTTTGAGAAAGGTGACTTAAACTAAAGAAAGTACTTCACTATTTCCATAATAAAGATAAAATTTACCATTAAAAACAAAGGGCCAGTCAGGTGTAGTGGCACATGCCTGTAATCCCAGCACTTAGGAGGCTGAGGCAGGAGAATCATTGTGAGTTTGAGACCATTCTGGGCTACAAAGTGAGTTCAAGGCCAGCCTAAACTGCATAGCAAGACCTTGTCTCAAAAAGACAAAAAAAAAGAGGATTTGTCATTTAATTGTATAATTATTATAATTTGATGTGTTTTTTCAAATTGCCAGAACTATAGACACTTTTAAATCTACAAAAGAAGCAGAGATGAAACACTTCAGATCAAAGGACAATGAAATAGACACAATTTATGACCATTTTTGACAACTACATAGTTTGTTTTTTCTTTACCATTACAAAAAAGGCAGATTGTGTTGAGACATCTGTTTTCAGTGATTGCAACATGATAATTAAAGCACTTGGAATTTGCAGAAGTTTGCACTAACCAAATTTTGGCTATTATCCCATAAACAGTGAATGCAAAGTAAAATAAAATCATCTACAGGTACTGAGACTGAGAAAAACCCCAGACTCCTCTCAAATGGTATGTTGCCGTTAAATATTTCATCAACATGAACAATTAATTCTGAGTGCTCGTGGCCCACAATTTATTTAAATCACTTTATTAAATATTTCATCAACATGAACAATTAATTCTGAATGCTTGCGGCCCACAATTTATTTAAATCACTTTAATATAATCAAGGAAATTCTTGGTAGAAGGAAAAAATGTAATAGCATTTGTTTTTCTTTTTCTTTGAATAATTATTTGAGCAAAGTCAAGAAGTTTACTTAGCCTTTTTTATTGCTTTTCACATCATCACGTGAAATGTCATCTAGCCAAATGCTTCAGCTCCCTCCTTTTGGATTTAAGTTTCACTTTACCCAGTGAGAAAACAGTTTTAACTTGAGACAAGATGATCCCGAAATGGATTATCCAAAGAGAAAAACTACCAGTGACCTTTTCACTATTCAGACACTAGCAACTTTTCTTTCTCACTCAATGCACACTAGGTTTTTGACAAGCTTGTGGCTCTATATTACCTCCAATATTTTCCATCATAACTGTAAGGTAAATTCCAGCCTGTTTTTCATAATCCTGATGACTACAGCAGTCTGCAGCCATAAAAAGCCTTTGCAGACCTAGAGTTGGCTTAGAAAAGTACCTCTGCAAAGAAACAAAAGTACTTGTAACATTTACATTTAAAGACAGGAGAAAGACAAGAGCCTCTTGCTTTAGTGCTGGTGGTCTCAAGGGGGTCGTTTTAAGGTCTAAATTTAGAAATTTTTGTTTCCTTCTAATGACATTTATAAACGCAATCAGAACACTAAAATAAGAGCAATTTAGCTAGTTGAAGGGGGAGTGTCCTCTCAGCAGAGGAAAACTCTTTGGAACTCCACAGCATCTACTACTTAGCTTTAACCGAACTCTGGTCTGACTTGTCTCAACTCCTCAGCCTCCCACTCGACAGGTATGTTTGAGGTTGATGGCAATGATTCCAGGTTTCAGATTTAGCTTCCTTTAACCCTTGAGTATGCTAGTTTAGTCTCTGGGAATGGGAGCTAAAATAGCAAATAACTTTTTAACAAACGACAGTGTCCATTTACACTGTACCATTTTCAAGTTCCTAAGAACATAGTAAGAAGTTGGTTTTCATTTTTGCAGTAAAGAGCTGAAATGTAAAAGTAAATAACAGGGTGGGAGTAAAAGTTTAAGCAATCCCTTCACACATTTGAACTTTGGCTTTCTACAGATTAACCCTATTCCCCCCACATGGTTAAACAGATTATATTTAATATCAACAGTTAAAACAAGTATCTCTTAAAATTAGTTTTAAAACATAAACATCAGGGCTACTTGCCTTTTGGCAATTTCTGTGCATTTCCCAGGGCAAGTGCAATACTTCCACAGAGAAGTAGACACCCCAAGCTGGAGAGCATGTTGCATTTGCCACCTCGCACAGGGAGTGATGCTGGTGGGTGCCTCGCAACACTGGAGCTGCATTTAAGTGGACTGTCTTCCAGTGACAGAGGCGGGCGGCTGCACTTCGCTGTGCTGTGGGCTTACTCACAGGGGGTGGAGACAAGATGACATCACACCCTTTCTCACACACACACACACACACACACACACACACACACACACACAGAGGCACAACAGCAAAACCATACCTCACATTTCCCTCTGTGAAGTTGTGACTGTCTCTCTTCTTTCTTCTGTTATGTAAAGATTGAAATTATGGCCAATCAATATTATGAAAGAAAAAGTAGGCAATTTTGAAACATTTGATGAACCATTTTAAAGAAACTGGAAAACACATACTTAAAACCATCAGACCATTAAGAACATAAAATGAAACCTTAGCAGAAAGGAAACTTTTAAATTATCTAATAAATCAATCCAGTTTTTTAAATGGGAGCAAACTCAGAAAATACTTTGAACTATGCTGCAGCTCCAATATTATGAGAATCATGTAAGAGCAAGTCCTAGGCTTGCATGGAAAATATACGCATACATATATTTTCCAGATATAGATGTACAGACAAAGAGACAGTGCTCTTGTCATTTAAGCCCTGCTCTGGGCTGGGCTCTGCAATAGCATTTGATGTTGTGATTGTGCAGGTGCTATGGTGTTATACCCATTTTATCAGTGAGAAAAATTGAGGCTCAAAGAAGATAAGTGTGCTGACCAAGCTAGTGTAATCTAATGACCAGTAATTTGGATAGGCTTGGAAAGAACAAATTGAGTTTTAAATTTTGATTTTACTTACCAGCAAGGTGCCCTTTAACATTCCTCTTCGTCATATTATTGATTTCATTTTAGTGCCTGCTTTGTGTCAGATATGGATCTTATCAGTTTGCACACAGTAAAATATTTATTTCTCAAAATGACAAATGAGAAAGGCATTGTCCTCTGTCTCATTTTACAAGTAGAGAAACTGAGCTCAGAGAAGTAAAATCAAATGCCCAACGTCACAGTGCTAATAAGCAGCAGAGCTGGCATTTTAACTGGCTATATAAGCCCAGAACGTCTACTCTTAATTACTAAACTTTAAAATTTTAAATAGAGATGGCAGTGCCAATTTCATAAATTTGCTAGCAGAAGTTTTAGAAAATATTTCCTATAAAGTCTGGCATGCAGGAAAAATTTACTAAGTGGCAGTTGCCAAGAACAACAATAAATGACAATAGTAAAGCCCTCAATTAAATAAAATAAGATTCTAACCTGGTGTTTACACCTCTACAGTGCATGCATGTGCCCTCTCCCCCTGCATCACACTGCCCCAAATATAGGCGCACTGCTAGGATGACTGGTTAATAAAGTGCTTCAAATGTTGTTTATACATTTATACCAACTCTAAAAATAGTTTATTTCACAGGGTTGCTATGGCTGAACCAAAACCAGTAAGAGAGAAATGGAATAATACTGGTTGAACAAAATTCTAGGTAGAAAATTTACCAGAAGAAAGAATTGAAGAGACAACCTGCCTTCCAAATAAAGTGTGAGGAGGCACATTGTTAAAGTCATTTAGAGCTGGTCTGGACGATGCTCTCAGCATAGGAATGTTCTGGCACTGACTATGGAAGGGACTGGGTTATTTAACAGGTCTTTTTCATTTCTGATTTTCTACTTGAATAGGCAGCTCCGTCAAACCCAAGTTTGGACAGCCTTCCAGCTAGCCCTGCGGGTTCTGCTTCTATATGCCATTACCATCAAATTAAGTCAGTGAGGCCACAGTGTCAGGAAACAGCAGGTTTTTCTGAGGGAACAAATCCAGCAGAATTATAGAAAGGAAGCCTAGTTCTTCAAAACTGTGAAAGGCTGCTGCGAGAGTTAGGTAATGGAATTCAGGAATCAGCCTCTGCATGACCAGCAGACGAAGTCCAATCCACATTAGCAGTTGTTATTAGTAGTTTGGAACCAAATGGAAGCTAATTAAATGAAGGAAAATCCTCAATTGTGTTGTCAGGAAAAGATGGTTGCATTCCCTTATCTAGTAGGACAAATGAGCATTCAGTGGAGACCACGATAGTGTTAAAGCTCTCCTCAGGCGAGGGACAAGTAATAACTTGAAGAAAGGGATCATCTCAGAGAGGATATTTCACTTTTTCAAAGTACAAAAAGTCCTCTGTTACGTCAGAGTCCCAACCCAGACAAGAGGTATACAAATTCTCCAGAAGAACTATAAGTGCCTTCTTACATGGACTAAATCTTCAGGGCTTCGTTCACATAATCACTGGAAGATTGCATGATATTTCCAAGGACAAACTGACCTCTGGCCAGGAACATATTGGAGATGATGACTGTAGAATAATTCATGCACCCCTGTTAAGTTTCTCAGTTTCATTAGAGAAGGCTGTCCCTAGCCCTGTTTAAACATGTCTGCAGGGACAGTGGCTCATTTATTTGGAAATGCTAAACTCCAGATACTTGTGGAATTCAGACGACTGAATTACTTGTCATGGACACTTGTGAAAAAACTTGAAAGAATAGTTAGAGAACTGCTTGAAAAACACATAAATATATGTATGTTTACGTAATCATTGGTAAAGAGGGACTATGCCTTATTTGTTTATCACTGCCATTGTCTAGAATATAAGAATGCAATAAGTATATGAGGAGTGAGTACCAAAGGAGACATAATCCATCAATTCCTGCAAACAAGCTAAAAGTTAGTCTGAGATTAATCCCCAAAATAAGCTTGAGCATGACCTAGAATGTCGTTGCCAGAAAACACCTCACCAAAAGTCCCTATTGTTTCTGTACCATCTTATGAGCAGAGGCACTGATTTCCTATGTTCCGGAAGATATTTTCAAGATTACTTGCATTGCAAATAATCCTGAAAAATAGAACTTTGTTGGCTAATTCATATAGCAAAACTAGTACCTCTCTCTGAGGCAAAGAGAACACGTGCTCACTTCCCATAATAAATGATTCAAGTTTTCTAAGCTTGGTGCTCTTTTCCTATAATACAATCCATGGCGTGTGCAGGTATCACCTGTAACTCTCTGTGTTACCCTGTAGGAACTGGAATGTTTAATAGGGATGCAAATACCAATATTCAGGCCACTGAGCAGTGTAATAAACTGTCCTTTGTCTTTAATCCAGGAGTCTGCTGTCTCAGGCCAGCATCCATGAACAGTAAATGTTAGCTTGCTCATAGGACAAAATCTCAGACCCTTAAAATTATCTATTAGATCTTGCTGTAGTACAGTACTTTTTATATAATATCTACATTGAAGTCCACTCTCAGAACCAGCCATGAAATGCTTATGCATAGTAAAAGTATTGTTTGACATGACTTATTAAATTACTCAATATTTTCTTCATCAAAAAACTAGGAAAAAACTTGGTTGTTCTCTGTGTCCAAAAAAAACTTGTGATTTTTTTTTTTCTGAGTAACTGTATTTATTTTATGACATTGTAACCAGGTTTCTCTTTCTCTGTGGATCATTAGAAAACCGGAGCTAAATGCACCTCCCACTAATATTAAGTCTTTGTGATCTGCATTTCTTGACATCATTCTTGGCTTTAGTTTTCATCTCCACCCTTATTTCTTGCTTATTTTACTTGGAGTCTTAATTTATGTGACTTTGTAAGTTGCTTTGATTTGCTTCTGGAACAAGGTGAAGTAAAGCAAACAAACCCCATGCTCCAGAGTTGTGTCAAAAATACGTCTCAGAATGTGAAATGGGACTCTTGGAACCCGTTCTCTTTCTTTTTTCTTTTTATTTCCTTTTTTTTTTTTTTTACAAACAGTGGATTCTAATGAAATTTTGACACAATAATCATGTAGCAATCATGTAACATTATCTTGTTATGTATTTTTTTTCTCTTGGTAATTGGTGAAATCCATGAGTCTAGAGAACATTTAGAACCCCACTCCAAGTATCCTATTTTTCAGTTGTTTCAGATTTGCATTGTAAGTGTAAACCATTAATCTCATTATTTCGAATATGATCCCATTAAAACACAAGTCTTTCAAACCCTGGAAGTAACCTCTGTGTAGTCACTTTACCTATTGGCCCACATTTTTAGTCTCTGGTATGTTAGGAATTATGTCGGAGACTTGTATATATTCAATTAATAACATGCAAAGGTATGCTGTGGTTTTCTAGGGGATGCTAATAAAAATAATTTTAATATGACTCATACCTGAAATGGGAAAACTAGTGCTTCATGTTTTCAACCCAAAACTTGTTTCTGTAATTGCGGTGCTGAAACACTCATGATCCAATTGGACAAGTATCCTGTTCCATTGAGGGTACATTTGGCAGGAGCATGAGCCTGTCTTCCACAATGATTTTTATAGTACAGGGAAGGATTGCTCTTCAAGTGCCCAAGTTGTGTTTGCAGACAGTCCTCAGTCAGTCTAAAGGCATCTTGACCTCTAGTTTTTGGCTCTATTACCTTGAAGTAATTAGCAACTTGTGATTATAAAAAGTATAAAGATTACTTTCTGTTAGTCTGGAGACAAGCTTCTTTAACACCTCAGTTGTACATCTTTAAGCTGTGAGCTTTATCTTCTATCCTAGTCCATTTTCTGTTACCACAACAGAATATCACAAACCGGGTTATCTTTAAAGAACAGAAATGCATTTCCTATAAATCTGGAGGCTGGGATATCCCAGGCCAATGGGGTCTACAACTGGCAAAGGCCTTCTTGCTACATTATAACAAAATGGAATGTATCACATGGGGAGCACCTGAGAGTGAGAGAGCAAGAGGGAGATGGATCCACTTTTATAACAAATCTATTCTCATGATAACTAAGCCAGTCTCATGGTAACAATGCTAAATCATTCATGAGCAGAGCCCTCGTGTTCCAGTCATCTCTTGTTTGACCCCATCTCCTAACACTATTGCACTGGGGAATAAGTTTCTAACCCATGAAGTTTGGAATTCATATTCAAAACATACACCTTCCTTGCTTTGTCTAAATTCTCTTCCTCCATGGAAGTGCTGAGTACCTATCTGGACATACATAGGTGGAAGGAATGTGTTTTATTTAAGCTTCAAAGGATATAAAAATGGATACCAAAAGATGAGTAGGAAATGTGAGTCAGTAAAACAGAGAAGGGACTGAACAGGAGGATAAGTTAAATGAAGATCGTAAAAATTAGAGCATAGCTTCAGGGACTCTGAGGGCATAGGGAACCATGTAGGCAGAGACAGGCAGATCAGAGAGGAGGATGGTGGTCTTGGGAACACACCCTTGGCAGGAGTGTCTTTTACACATACTGCATGTGGTACCTGACTGGCTCTGGGATGTTTCAAAATTTAACGTTCAAAGGCTGAGTTAGGAATAGTCACAGTCGTGGCCTCATCATGACTCTTCTCTGAACACTTCTTGTTCTTTCTGTGTGATGTTTTGTTTTGTTTTGTTTTTCTTGTTTTTGTTTTTGGTTTTGGTTTTTGGTTAGGAGAACCAGGAATTCAAGCAGAATTCTGGGAA